>JAODAL010008375.1:0-118142 GCA_025379985.1 Phyllomedusa bahiana | reverse complement strand
CTTGTTTGGGAAATCAGACATTTCTGCACCTTTCAGGCCTCCACAGGAAGTCTCCCTGTGTTTACTTTTATGGAAGGTGGCCTTCTGGGTGGCCATCACTTCTATCCACCAAGTGTCTGAACGGGCAGCTCTATCTGCAGGCCGCTGTTCTGGGGTCTGTGGAAGGACAAGGATACTCTGTGTCTTGTTCCGTCATGTTTCCCTAGGATGGGTTCATCGTTTTATATCGATGAAGACATAGTTCTGCTCTCTTTTGCCCCTCGTCCTCTCATCTTTGAGGACGATTGTTACGTTGGGTAGGCATGGTCAGGGCCGTTCGGTTCTACCTCTCTGTTTTGTGGATCCTTTATTTGCACACAGCCCTCTTGGTCATTCCTGTGGGTCCGTGCAGGGGCCTGGCGTCCTCTGACCGCCGTTGCCAGCCGGATCTGGTCCATAGTTACGCAGGTCACGGCTCGCTCCTCACGAGCATTTGGGGGCCGCCTTGTTGGTTCGGCTTCAAGCATCGGCTTTTGCAGATTTGCAAAGCTGTCACCTGGGCTTCGGCCCATACCCCATCTAAGTTCTACCCAAATCATGCCTTGGCCTCGGCTGCTGCAGCTCTCGGCCGTAAGGTACTTCAGGTAGCAGTGGGCTGATGCTTCTCACTGCTGATGAAGTTTGCTAGTTGCCCACCCTCTGGGACTGCTTTTGGACATCCCAAGGTGCTGTGTCCCCCAATGAATTATTGGCCAGAAAATGGGATTTTTGTACGTGCCGTAAAATCCTTTTCTCGTCCAATTCATTGGGGGACACAGGTCCCGCCCTCGATTTTTTTTTGCCAGGGAATTAGGGTTCTCTCTTTTGTTCCTCCTCTCGGCGACGGCTTTTGTACCAACTGATCAGCCTGACATCAGCAGGAGGGATATAGGCCGTCGGGGCGGGTCTAAGACGTTTGATCCGCCTAGTGTCCGCCTCCGAAGGCAAGGGCCTATACTCAAGGTGCTGTGTCCCCCAATGAATTGGATGAGAAAATGATTTTACGGCAATTACAAAAATCCCATTTTTATATACAGTATGATTTTCGTTATGATACTACTGACAAACATGTGTAATAGCATTGAGAAGTGGACAAAACATGGAAATCCAGGGGAAGAGGAGGAAGGAATAAGGCTTTATTGGGTAGCTTATTTTCAAATAAATGGAAATCATAAGTTTTATCCTCTTTATAGTCCACATTTGTTTGCCTCGGGGTACAGTTAACCGCTATCAGACTTCAAAATCTGAGCAATGAAACTGAGAGAAGGATGCTTCCTAAAACAAAGTGAACCTAATGTTATGCAGTCGCTTTTGATGCTTGTTTTCTGGGCCTTCTTTACAGTAGCTATAAAAGCTAAGGGAGACATGTATGATCTGTTTTTCACCCTTTTTTTCCGTAATATGCCTAATGCGCCTAGTGAATGTGTTATGGAGGCTTGTCGCACCACACTCGTAATATTAGACACATATGTGAACGTGGTTCGGCAAAACTAGGCGCATTACTGCTTGAACAGGCAGACCTATTTAAATGTGGTCTGCCTGAGCCTGAGGAGTGTAAGTGGATCTAGATTTGCCATTAAGGCAAAAAAAATGGCCCTTATTTCACAACTTACACCAGTATAATAATAATAAAAAGTAATTTCTGATCATTATCAAACTATATAAAATTAAATTATTAAAAGTTAATAAAAAATATCATATACAATTAATATAAAAATATATAATATCCCAAAAATATAAAAATATTTCCTATAAAATGCATTTAAATTTAATAGAATCTAAAACTAGCTTTACATTAAATAATCCACTGATGTTGTTGTTCAGATTGTACAATTTTAAATTTTTACTATATTAAATTTCTAATTTTATTTTTGCTGCTCTCACCCTTTATTATACATACAGCAAGAGCCAGCACACCACCGGGCTTGCTGTGACCTGAGGTCCACCAAGCAACATCACTACCATAGTTTCTATTCTATGTGCAGCTGGTCTCTATGGGTATCCCTAGAAGATGGGTCTTTTGATTGCAAATTTGAATATCAAATGGGTATAAGAATATGCAGAGGAAAGTTAAATGGCATGATCCAAAATATGGCTGGTCTTGGGCCCCATTCAAGAGCCCAAGAGTTAGAAATGTGCACCTATAAAGGGCCGTTCACACGGCTTATTGTAGGGACGGATTTCAGCCATATTGTGTGCCGTACTGCGTTGCAATATGGCTGGAATCTGTCCCAGCCATTACAGTAATCCACAGTTCTCATAGAGAACTGTGGATTCAGTCTCTCCTCCTCACTCGGTGAATACGCCGGGCGGGGAGAAAGTGACATGTTCATTATCCCGGCGGTATACGCGCCGTGGATAATGAAAGTCTATGGGGCCGGCGGGCAGCGCCCCCGCCCCTTGCTCAAGCCGTAATTGCGGGCGAAATCCGTTCCGCAATTACGGCTTGAATAAGCCATGTGAACCGGGCCTAAGGGTTGTAGAAGAAAGTGTAAGATTTATTGTTTTGTTGATTGACCCTCCAAAGGTTATATAGTGCATGTGCTCTTAATACCTGTCTAAAGTACGTGACCATAGAAGATATTACAAGGGGGAGGGATAGTACCAAGGCGTGATCTCCCATCCATGCTGTTTATAAAGGAATGATGAAAGTTTCAGTTAGAATAGTTGGGGCAGGGGCAATATCTCTTTTTTTGCAGGACAGTACAGAATTAGGAATCTGTAAAGACTGTCTTCTAGTGTGTTGTAATGGCTAAGAGGATCTATTTGACAACTGATGTTGCTTGTGTTACTGAATTTGATCTTATACATATCTTGACTTAAATCAGACGAGTTGTCACCAGATTTACTTACTAGTGCAGTTTGAAGTACAGTATTAATACCTGTAAATTCAAGTGATCATTTCTCATCATGTAAATACTAAAAAGCTAAAACAATTTTTTTCTGGTAAATTTCCTCCTCATCCTTTTCGTCAGTGAAGTACAATTTAATTTTCACTTGTTTTACAGCTAGGAATGGTTCCTTCTCTTTTGACCTTCCGGTGTCTCCTGACATGGCCCCCAGGGCCGACTTGATTGTATACAACATTTTAGAGGAAGAAATTATTGCCGATACAGTTAATCTCGACATTGAAAAGCGCTTTAAAAACCAGGTACATGGCTTCATATTACTTTGTATTGTGCATAACTTGTAGCTCAGCTACTCTTGTATAGAAGGCACGACAAAATGGTAATCAACTACTGGTGTGGCCACATACTATTCCCATCAAGTTTAACAGTGTTGTATAATGACCAAACTGTTCATGTGTAAAAGCAAGACCCTACATTGAATTTCTATGTAAAGGTTTGCCTTGTGGCTTGATGTTGTTGGCCCCTATACAAAATCACCTCTTCGATTATCTCATCCTATCTATGTACTGCTTACCTCTCATTTCTGAGCAAAACCTCTTGGGCCGTCTTCAGTACCAGGGACTGGGTATGACATTGTACAATGAAGATGATACTTTGACCTAGCATTTGTGTATCGTTTTAGGTTTCTATGACTTTCTCAGAAGAAAAAGCAGCTCCAGGTTCCCAAGTTGATGTACAGCTCTCGGCAGCTCCAAATTCTTACTGTGCACTGCGTGCAATTGATTCCAGTCTCCTGCTTCTCAACCCCTATGAGCAATTTTCAGCAGACAGAGTAAGTGATGGGAGAATGCCGTTCAACTCTTATTTTGATAGCCTGTAAACAAAAATAGTCTCTGTATTGATTTAAATGGCCCAGAGATGGGATTTTGTGTATGTGTGTGGTAGAACAAAGTTTGAGACCATGACTTTCAATATTTATAAATTCCAGGTTTTCAACTCTTTTCGGTCATATCACTATGGTTACCATGTGGCTGGATTTGATGTTGAAGAACCAGCACCCCCTTGTGAGGATCCAGACAAGCTGATTTTTTACAAAGGAGGATACTACGTACCTGTCAGCAGCACATCTGAAGGTGATGCCTATAATCTTCTTAAGGTAAATACAAGGTTTTTCATTTAAATAGACTTTAGTGCAGACACTAAAATAACAAGGATGTTGGTAGGGGGGGAGGTATGGGGTATCTTGCGGCGCGGTCAACTGTCCCCTCCCACTGTGTAACGCACCCCCAGATTCCCCTGTACCAGCAGAGGGGGGGTATGGGGTGAACTTGCCATTGCCCGGAGCAACTACCCTCAACTCCAGGTTCCCCAGTATCCTCAGGTCCTTTTCGTATTGTGGAGAGAGGTGCGGTGTGGGACTCTATAGTGATGGAGTGGTGCACCGGCATCAATAACAGCAGACAACACAAGTATTCTGGAGAACTTCAGGCTTTACTTACGGTGCTTTACTTGTGGATGTTACAAGGTTAGTCAGTAAGGCACGTATCACTTCAAAACCTCTGAGACCCCATAGCTCTGGACTCATTGACACTTCTCACAATATTCTTTTTAGTCCGTCCCAGTCCAGCTGTGCAAGGTGCTGGCGCTGACCCCTGTCCCAGCCCAGCTGTGCAATGTGATGGCACTGACCCCTGTCCCAGCCCAGCTGTGCAAGGTGCTGGCGCTGACCCCTGTCCCAGCCCAGCTGTGCAAGGGGCTGGCTCTGACCCCCGTCCCAGCCCAGCTGTGCAAGGTGCTGGCGCTGACCCCCGTCCCAGTCCAGCTGTGCAAGGTGCTGGCGCCTGGTGACACAGGACACACTCTGTCCACTCTGTAGGGTCCCTTGACTCTTCCGGCAGTCCCGCAAACTGCCCACCTGTATTTCTGGATCATGTGACTCTCCTCAGGGTCCACCCCACCTGGGTCTCCACTTTCTCTCACTGTCTTGGTGCCTACTTAATCTTGGGTATATCAGTGAGTCGGCTGTTCTCTTCTGCCTCAGCCTGCCCAGTATATTGGCGCTTTAATATCCAGGGGTTCCCTATCATAGTTGCTCTTAACTAGACCTATATACACTCAGCATAGCTCCAACTCCTGACACAATGGAGCTGACCAGCTCTCTTCTCCAACTGTCTGCCGGGGCTCCAGCTCCGCCCCATTCTTCCCTCCTGATTGGCTGTTCGCCCTGAGGCTATGTTCACACAGCGTAATTGCAGGGCGTACAGTACGCCCCACAATTACGCTGGGTGTTCGGGTATCGCACTGATCAGCGCGTATTCCCGCGATGCGGAGGCAGGAGGGGGACAGCAGCCCGCCAGCCCCATAGACAGTCAATACTCGCGGCGCATATTCGCCGCGAATAATTGACATGTCACTTATCTCCCCGGGTGTACGAGCGGAGAGACGAGGCGTAATACATAGTTCTCTATGAGAGCTATGGATTACCGTAATTTCGGCGTGCATCTCGCTCGTATTAGACTGCAAATACGACGCGAAATGCGCGCCGAAATCCCCCGTGTGAACATACCCTAACAGCCAGAGGTTTCCCCTAGGCATGGTAGATCTGTCTGGTATTCAGTAGGCATCAATATCAGGAATCGGTTCCACTGGTGGGCCCCAAGAATCAACTTCACTAGTGGGCCCCAGGTAATTCAGTCCAGCATTGGGGAGAGGCTCTGTTTTTATCTAAAAAATATTTCACTACTTTTGTGCCACAATTTGATCTCATTTGTTGACATTAGAACGTGATCTGAACATGATGTCAACCTAATCTAACACTGGAGTTAAACCGAATTTGGACTTTGCATTGTGATCTGCCAATGCTAAACTGCACCCATACATCAAAAAAGGTTTTTGATGTTTTTGGTTTTGTTTCCATGTTTATCAAAACTACATGGTTATTACATGGGTTTAACTTGATGAATTTTCTCATCTTTCAGTCAGTCGGCCTGGTTGTTGGAACAAGCGCTAAACTCAGAAAACCTGTAGTGTGTGATAAGAATCCACCTCAGTCACCTATCAGTCCAATGGCAAACAAACTTGGTAAATACTTTCTTGTTGTTCTTGAATACTTTGTAAGATCCTGAAGTTACCTAGACCAATAAAACATTTCTTATCTTGACACAGCTGATGGTTTTGCAGGTGCTAGTCCAAAATTTGCCAGTTTAGAAGAAGGTCGTGCAGGTTCCTCTCAAGGTGGACCAATCGAGTCTGTTAGAAGAAACTTTGCTGAAACATTGTTATGGGTTACGGTGCCTGTTGAGTAAGTATCTTCTTGACTGTCACCTTATGAGATAGAGCACCTTATGATATCATAGCTTTTGATCTTCGATCACTACAAAAGCCATTTAAAAAGTTGAGATAACATTCTGTGCCATGATACCATGGTGCGTTATCTGTCAAGTTTAGCTTTGCTCAACTTAAAGGGGTATTCTGATGTTCAGATAAAAATCTTGAAAGAGGACTGCAGTCATTGCACACAGAGCACCAGAATAACTAAGGCTATGTTCACACGACTTTTCCACGGCGTAATTGCAGGGACGGTATTTGCCCGCAATTACGCCGGTGTGCCGTGCAGTGGGGGCGGGGGGGACGACAGCTTGCCAGCCCCATAGACTTTCATTATCCACAGCGCGTATCCCGCCGGGATAATGTGCATGTCACTTTCTCTCCACTGGCCTTATTTCGCGAGCGGGGAGAGGAGACGGAATCCATAGTTCTCTATGAGAACTGTGGATTACCGTAATGACTGGGATGGATTTCAGCCGTATTTCGCACAGTACGGTGCGAAATACTGAACAAAATCCGTCCCAAAATAAGCTGTGTGAACATGGCCTAAGGCTATGTCTACACTGCAGTGGACAAAAAAACTACCTGAAAACCAAATACTAAAAACGTTCATAAAACTGAGTTTTCTGTCCACTGCCCTTCAACAGCAGCTGAAAAAAATGGCAGTTTTTTTGCCACAATTTGCGTTTTTGGTGCATTTTTAGGTATGTTTTTTGCCTGTCTTAAAGTCTGTTTTTTAATGTGTGCATAAATTAAGCTATTGCATGTAACTCCACCCTACAAAAGGGGATGTGAAGCACATCATTGCATTTATATGTAATCTTGTAGTTGTTTTATGGATTTTGGCGTTAATAAGGTTATCTCGCTTTTGTCGGCAAAAATTCTTTTATTCATGGATTTTGGCTGCTTAAATCCTTATTTTTACGGATTTTGGCGCTAATAAAGTTATCTCGCTTTTGCTGCTGAAAATCCGTTCTCTTATGGATTTTGACGCTACAATACGTTTTTATGGATTTTGCCACTAATAACGTTATCTCACTTTTATCGCTAAAAATAAGAGTTTTTTTAATGGATTTTGGAGCTAAAATACTTTTTTTTATGGATTTTTGACGCTAATAAAGTTATCTCACTTTTGTCGCATAAAATACGTTTTTTTTACTTTTTTGCGCTAAAATACGCTTTTTTATGGATTTTGACACTAAAATAAGTTTTCTTAATGGATTTTGGCGCTAATAAAGTTATCGTGCTTTTGTCGCTAAAACTACGGTTTTTACGTTTTTTGCGCTACAATACGTTTTTTTACAGATTTTTACGCTAATAAATTTATCTCGATATTGTCGGCAAAAATATGCTCTTTTTACGTTTTTTTGGCGGTAGAATCTGCATTTTTACGGATTTTGCCAGTAGTAAAGTTATCTCGCTCTTGTCACTAAAAATCCGTTTATTTACAGATTTTGGAGATAAATTTATTAGCGCAAAAATCCGTAAAAAGACGGATATTTAGCAACAAAAGCGAGATAAGATTAGTAGTGCCAAAATCCGTAAAAACAGGGATTTTAGCGCCAAAATCCGTAAAAAGTATTTTAGCGACAACAAAACGTATTTTTTTGCGACAAAAGCAAGATAACTTTAATAGCGGCAAAATCCGTAAAAAAGTATTGTTAGCGACAAAAGTGAGAACTTTATTACCGTTAAAACCCGTTAAGAAAACATATTTTAGCACCAAAAAAAGTGAAATAAAGTATTTTTAGCAACAAAAGCGAGATAATTTTATTAGTGCCAAAATCTTTAAAAAAAACGTATTTTAGCACCAAAATCCGTACAAAAATGTATTTTTAGTGACAAAAGCGAAATAACTTTTAGCGCCAAAATCCGAAAAAAAAGTATTCTTAGCGTCACAAGTGAGATAAATTGATTAGAGCCAAAATATTCAAAGAAAAGGATTTTAGCGCCAAGATCCGTAAAAAACTTCTCTTTACCGTCAGAAGCAAGATACGTTTATTAGTGCAAAAATCTTGATTTGCGCAAAAAACTTTAGGGACAAAAGCATGATTACTTTATTGCACACATTGGACACTTGTTTGCAGAATTGAAAAAATTATAAACTTTGTTAACACCCACTATAGGTGGGACTTGGGTCTCCTGGGTGGGTTTTCATTGAAAAATCGCGGCAAAATACGCTGCAAAAACGCGCCAAAAACCTCCGGCATTTTACATAGACTCCTGTAGTAAATTTTCTGCCCTGCTCTGGCGTTTTTTTAGAACATGTTGCAAAAGACGACCAGTAAAAAAAAAAGAGTAGAAAAAAGAAGCTCAGTGGAGACAGCAGGAGGTTTTTACAATAGAGTCTATGGGAGATGTTTTCAGTCATTTTTTTCAGCTTTTTTAGAAAGCGAAAAACCCTGAAAAATTGACATTTTTCCGTGCAGTGGAGACATAGTCTAATCCTGCATCCTAAAGATGTATATCTGTCAAAGATGTTACACTGCGCCCTCTATGTTCTCCACCAAAGCACAGCAAGTGGGGACCTGGCTTCAGCAGCTTTCATGCATTACTGACGTTTATTCTAGGTCAGTGTTTCTCAACTCCAGTCCTCAAGACCCACCAACAGGCCAAGTTTTCAGGATCTCCTCAGTATTGCACAGGTGATGTAATTATGTCAGTGCATTCTGTTGGAGATCCTGACACAGGTGACTTAAAGGGGTTTTGCCAGGACGTGCCTTATCTGCTAAGAATCAAATGTAAACAAGCCACGCTGAGTTGAAAGAGAGAGAGACACTGCCAGAGCACAGAGCCGTGCATAAGGGATTGTGTGAAAGGTTCACTCAAATAATCAAACTACAACTAGTGGATTCTGTATACAAAAGACAACACCTTTTCTTCACAGCAGCTTGAAAGCTTCTTCATGTTCTCTGTCATCAGATAAGGCAGGGATCTACTCAGATAATCACACTACAACTAGTGGATTCTGTATACAAAACACAACATATTTCTACCCGGTGCCTTGAAAGCTCCTTCAGCTCCCTCTCATCAGATAAGAAGTGTTCTCTGCGCAAGCCCGGCCACCAGCTCTTGTCAGGTCGTATCTAATAGAAGCTTTTAAGTAACTAAGGGCAGGTAAGGCAGCCTGTAGCTCTCCCAGGTTGCAATTTTTGTAATCACATATATTTAGAAAAGTGATTAAATACCCATTTTGGAGGATCCCACGTCAACATTACATCGTGGCAAAACCCCTTTAGTTACTGTCAGTGCATTCTGTGGGAGATCCTGAAAACATGACCTGTTGGTGGGTCTTGAGGACCTGAGTTGAGAAACACTATTCTAGGCTCTTCTCCTGCCCTGCATTCCTGCTGCTGAAGAGTCATCTCCTATTGCGTTCCTCCTCTGCTGAGCCCTCACATTAGTTCCTAGTTATGAGCTATATAGATATATAGGTCATCATCTTAGTGCCAGAATTGAATATGCCTGACCAAAAAACTGAACTACAGCTATAAACATCAGCTTTTGAGGCAGTTTTTGGTGAGTGTTTATGTGGGAAACTATTGACAAGATGTAATTACAATATATTAAAGATTTTTATTTTGTACCACATACCTTCAATTGGAGTTAGGTTTTCTATACTGGAATACCCCTTTACATTTCTCTCCCAGATTAACTACAAAAACTATCCTAGTATTTAGAAGTGTACCTTCTTGGGGTTCTCCACCTGACCACCACTAATACTCTGCCTTTTTTGTTTAGCACTGAAGGCCGGGCCACTCTGTCAGAAGCTCTTCCTGACACCATCACAACCTGGCAGGGGACTGCTTTCTGTACCTCTGAAAAAGCAGGTTTTGGTATGACCAGATATGCGGCTAAAGTGAAAACATTCCAGCCATTCTTCGTTGAGCTCTCCCTACCATATTCTGCTGTGAGAGGTGAAATCTTGGTTCTCACAGGGGTTGTACACAATTATTTAGAAAAGAATGTCAAGGTAAACAAGTGATACATTTTATTTTTTACTATATCATAGTTTATCTTAGCCACACCACTAGCCCATGCATTTTCTGTATCTACGACAGTCTGCCACATTGATGCCTTATGTTGCAGAAGGAGGACCTTTATCTATTTCCTAAGGAAATATTTTCATTTTGTCTTGTATCACAATCTGATCTTTTTGATCTTAAAACACAAAGGGCATCCCAGCCATGATGTAAAATAGACTAGCAGGATGGTAAGGAATATGATTGCAGGATCAGACTATAGCACTCACTTTCAGTCTGCATAAGAGCTATGTACACAACTGTTAGGGAATTTTGATGACCATTGCTTTCTTTTTTGTTTGCACCAGTGCATTCAAAATGAACTGTGTTCATTCTTTTTTCACCTTCATGAATCCAACAAATCTTCAGGAAAACTTAAAGAGGTTGTATCGCTACAAAGATCATGTCTCAGATTATGGGGACAGTAAAATAAGCACTTTTATAATTGGGTTGCATTACCTCAGTCACTTGGTTTAGCACAGGAGTTCCCAACCGCCGGTCCGCGGACCGGCACCGGGCCTTAGCGTATCCCCTGCCGGTCCGCGGCCCTGGGCTAACATGATGCCGGCCGCCCGGTGACTTTAGTCACCTGTAATCCGGCCGCGCAGACCTAGCAGCTGCACACATCGTGCGGCTGCATCGTTAAAGGGAAAGCAGGAGCGATGCATTACCGCCCTGCTTTCCCTCTCACTGTAGATGCGGCGCTCTCTGAGCGCCGCATCTGCAGCAATGAGCGGCGCAAGGAGTGTGATGCACAGCGACGTCACACCCCCCGCGCCGCTCGCTGCCGTCGGCTGCCGGGGAGGAGGAGCTCGGCCGCGGATCCGGGAAAGGTGAGTGACTTCTTCTTCTTTTTTTTTTAATTGTCCTGGCTGCCTATTGGGGGCAGCTATCATTACTGGGGGGCAGCTATCATTACTGGGGGCCAGCGATCATTACTGGGGGCAGCTATCACTACTGGGGGCCAGCTAGCTTAAATTGTCTGGCTGCCTATTGGGCAGCTATCATTACTGGGGGCAGCTATCACTTACTGGGGGCCAGCATCATCTACTGGTGGACAGCTATCATACTGGGGGCCAGCTAGTATCACTACTGGGGGCAGCTAGCATCACTACTGGGGGCAGCTACTATCACTACTGGGGGCCGCTAGCGATCACTACTGGGGGCAGCTATCACTACTGGTGGACAGCTATCAATACTGGGGCAGCTATCACTACTGGGGACAGCTATCACTACTGGGGCAGCTATCTATCACTTCTGGGGGCAGCTATCACTACTGGGGACAGCTATCACTACTGGGGCAGCTAGCTATCACTACTGGGGGCAGCTATCTATGTATCACTATCACTACTGGGGCAGCTATGTTTCATTATCACTACTGGGGGCAGCTATGTATCACTATCACTACTGGGGGGATATATTTATTATTACAGGGGGCATATATCTCTATAATGACAGAGCTGATTACATATGTATACTATATACATGTATAATGCTGACCCACAGAGCTGATCAATATTACTGCAGACTGATTATCAGCTCTGTGGGTCAGCATTATTAATATAATAGTGACCCACAGAGCTGACAATCAGTCTCCAGTTATAAAATACTGGTTACCCCATACGATACCCCTAAATGACACAGTATACACTTTATTGGGGTTTTTTGTGTGTGATTCTAAACATCCAACCCCCTCCATAACCCCGCCCATAATAACCACGCCCCCAATAAACCCCACCCCCCACGGGGCCGTGGACAAATTGTCGTGCATCAAACCGGTCCCTGGTAGAAAAAAGGTTGGACCGCTGGTTTAGCAGATATGAGCTTTTCTGTGCATCTGTTTTCTATTTCTGCTGCTGGTGGTCGGGACATGCCCCCTTTTCTGTGATTGGCTAGTCGAGACACACCCTGGTCGGATCCCGTCCCTAGACATGCCCCCTGCACTGTGATTGGCTGGCTGACATTTCATTCAGCCTGTTGGGATATGCCCCCAGCCAGGAAACTTTCCAGACATGCCCCCTGCCACTGTGATTGGCTGCCTGCACACTCTGTGTTTACTCCCCTCTGAGTTGTTGAAACCGAAAGTAAAACCAAGGTCTGCTGGCTGTATACTCATCTCCCAGCTCTAGGGGGAATGATCTGGGCAATGACTGCCTGTTTAAGTCACAGATCCCCTCATATAACACAGTATTATAGAGTCTCCGGGGGGTAATGAGGAGGGGGAGAGCAGTGTGTATTCCTCCATATACCACAGTCATTCAGTCTCATGTCTAGTAAAAGAAGTGGAGGAGGGGAGGGCAGTGTGCTTCCTCACACGTGTTTCATTAGTTCAGGTTGTGTGTATAACTGGTTATAGCCCAGCAAGGAGCTTGTGGAGCCTGAAGGCTCTGCAGACACATGAGAAGCATGCAGGAGACTGCAGATCTCTTCTCTCCAGACATCCTTCTACTTTGGCTGCCTCACACAGAATGATGATGTCACAGCTTCAGTGAGGGGAGACACATCTCCCTACAAGAGACACGCCTGCTGAGAGGAGAGACTCGCCCCTGAATTTCAAATTCAATCTCATAGAATTAGCTCAAGAGCACGAACAGTTCAAACGATAACACCCCTTTAAGTTACTTTGTAAAGATAGTACCGAATAATTCCTGAATAAGTCTTTATTGTAATCCAAACCTACATTCACCATCCTGCAAGCCTCAGCGCTGAATTCTAGCAGCTGGCTCTTGTCCCCACAGTGCTTGCTCTAGAGACTTGCATGCTGAGAAGTGTCATTGTTTAATCAGGCACTGTATATTAATCTGAAGTAGGAACTACCAATTGTGTCCCTGTATTATAGGAACATAGTTAAACTTTCAGGGCTATGTCTCACAGCAACCTTGCTGACAGTTTCCAGAAATCACATTATGAATGCACCTATGGACTACAATACAGACTATGGTTCTAGACCATGTACTAGAATGTACTTTGTTACTTAATATTGTTCTGGAGTAGTTATATATAAATGTCTCTCTCACTAGACCACAGCACCTTTTGTATAGTATTCGTTTTGCGGGCATGAATATCTCTTTTGTGGCAATAGCACATGTAGCACTATTTGTGACACTGCTCTCTTTTTCTGTATCAGTTACCATTTCTTTTGCTACCATTTCAGGCAGAAGTTAGGATGGAAGACTCCAATGCATTTACTGCTGAAATGAGAGAAGGCCAGCAAGAAGCTTGTGTGGGGACCAATGGTAGAGCCTCAAAAACCTGGGAAGTGCAAGCAAATGTCATTGGTAAGGGCAGGGATGCCAATATGTACATGCCACCCTACATTTACAGACTTCTCACCTAAGTGAATATTCATTTGTACGTACATCTGGTTTGCAGGCGAGATCAGTTTTACAGTGTCTGCTGAGACAACTCACATTGGCGATTCTTGTGATGGACCAAATGACCCATCTCAACGTCCCCACAAGGACACCGTAGTGCAAACCATTATTTCAGCGGTAAGCACTTGAAGTATTGTGGACCTAAATACATATGCTCTTGCAGCAAAGTAGTTGTGGATTTTTTTTTGTTATTATGGCATCTAATGCACATCCTGTAGCTGTATATTGTATGGAAATAGGACTTAACCAAACAACTTGCACATGTTGGAAGTGGCAAGTCGGGGGTATGTGGATTGTGAGGGGTCAGACAATGACCACTCTGCCTAGTTTTGTCTTCCATCTTTGCTCCCTCATAGCCTCCTTACTTAGTTATTCAACGTTGCTCCACTGGAGGCAACTGGCTTCTCAGACCAGAGAGGATCATCAAGCAGTCCCCTCACTGTTGTGCTATTAGAGCTCACAGAGGGAAAATCAGAGAGAGTATCATAAATAGGGGAACTGTTTTTTAAATAAATAAATATAACGGGCGACATGTATAAATTCGAATGCGTACTTTTTTTTTAACTTGGCGCCGACACTCCAGTTCTAAATAGATATAGAAGAGTGTAGAATACGACAGTATGAAGATTTTGGCGCATTACATAGAGCTTAATGCGCCAAACTTTGTAAAGGGCATAGAGTGGGAATGCGCCAAACTTGGCGCATTAAGCTCTATGTTATGTGCCAAAAATCTGTCGTATTCTACACTCTCAGAATCTCAGAATCCAAGCATTGAACCATTAAGAGGGCGACATGTATGAATTCGAATGCATTTTTTTTTTACTTGGCACAAACACCAGAGTTCTAAATAGATATAGAAGAGTGTAGAATACAACAGATTTTTGGCGCATTACATAGAGCCTAGTGCGCCAAGTTTGGCGCATTACGCTCTATGCCCATACAAAGTTTGGCGCGTTAAGCTCTATGTAATGCACCCAAAATCTGTCATATTCTATACTCTACCATATCTATTTAGAACTCTGGTGTCGGCGCCAAGTAAAAAAAAAGTACGCATTCGCATTCATACATGTCGCCCAACATATTGCTGACAATATGTGAAAAGAAAAATGTTGATGGTAGTGTCCCTTAAAATTCTCTACTGGAGGCAACTGGCTTCTCAGACCAGAAAGGATTATCAAGCAGTCCCCTCACTGTTGTGCTATTAGAGCTCACAGAGGGAAAATCAGAGAGAGTATCATACATAGGGGAACTGTTAAAAAATTTTAAATAAATAAATATAACATATTGCTGACAATATGTGAAAAGAAACATTTTGATGGTAGTGTCCATTCAAAATTCTCATTAACCTTCATGCCCACCTGCTGTCCCAATTCCACCACCCCAAAAAACCCCATAAAGGGTCAGTTCGCCTTTTTAAATATATGTATTTTTTTGGTTTCTCAGCCTGAAGGAATCTACCAGGAACGGACTTTAAGTGATCTAGTATTTGTGGAAAGTAAGTAATGACCCAATCTCCTTTTTACTCAGGCCCATTTGATAACTTTTTCCTTAATAGCCTCTTTTAATGTTCATAGACAACAACATCCAGCTACCAATCACGATAACCCTTCCAGAGACAGTGGTGCCAGACTCCGCCACTGCCTATGTGACAGCTGTTGGTGAGTATCCCTGGATTTTTGCCATTCTAAAATACAATAACACTGTACGATTACAATATTATGCCTCATTTTCCTTAGGGGTGAAAAAAGAATCTGAATTTTCATTTTCAGTGGTCCCTGAACATACAATATGAATTGTTTTCAGGACAACAATTGTATGCTGAAACCATAACTCAAACTGTTAATTGGTTCCAAAGCCCCAAAATGGAACCCCCAACATAATGCAAACTGAAGATTAAAGAAAGTTACACAGATAACTGTAGATAAAGCAATTCCTTACACATAACAGTCAGAAAGAATGGCTGAAAATCACTTTCTACTTTGAGGATAGAGGTTTCTTTGAGTCATGTACTTTAAACACAATGTACCAAAAAATGAAAATTGGTGCCCAACGGAACTGTTCATCCTTATACTTGTAAAGCGTAGTACAGAGCATGTAGTACCGCACTGTACTGTAGAGAGGAATCACTAGACCACCGATCACTGCATGCACTTCGCTAATACAGATGTTTTACAAGTAAAATGTTCATAGTAATTGGCTGGATTAGTGTCTGGCAAATATCGCAATGCCGCCAACAGACTTTCAATCATTCCATTAACGTGTTATGAACTTCTTCTTTAATAGACGATCATGCAATGAGGTCAATACAATAAGTGATATACTATCGCAAAATTTTAAAAGAGAAACCTGTAATCCAGTCCTTTAAGAACTCCAGCGTCCGGCATAAACGCCGACTTCACGTGCATCCGTGCATTCGTGTGGGCTGGACTCTGTGCTGTGATGCGGCCTTACAGCTGACTGTGACGTCTCATGCCTGTGACGCGACGTTTCGGGGGAAGGCATGCCCCCTTTCTCAAGCGCATCCGAATGCACGGATGCACGTGAAGTCGGCGTTTATGCCGGACGCTGGAGATCTTAAAGGACTGGAATACAGGTTTCTTTTTTAAAATTTTGCGATAGTATATCACTTATTGTATTGACCTCATTGCATGATCGTCTATTAAAGAAGAAGTTCATAACACGTTAATGGAATGATTGAAAGTCTGTTGGCGGCATTGCGATATTTGTCTATGTAGTGTTTAGCAGATGGGGTCCTGCTTATGCCGTAACAACCTGTAACCAAAAGGTGCCAAACATATTGCATTTGAGACTGGATTAGTGTCTGGGACATTGTATCTTGAACCCAGACTCCACAATGTCCTAAGAAAGACTGCAGCATGTTGAAAATATTATATCCAGAGGGATAATGAAATAAATATAAAGACTCTATATAAAGACTCCATATAAAGACTCCATTTTCCACATACTTTATTCATCAAATCCTCATTCTTAACATCCCTGCTTTCTATAAGTGAATAGAATTAATTTTTTACCAAGGAGATGATAAACCTCATGCGTTCAATGACTTTTAAATCCTCCCTACAGGTGATATCTTTGGAATTCCATTACAAAACCTTGAGGATCTTGTCCAGAAACCATATGGTTCTGGAGAACAGAATCTTGCGCGAGTGGCTCCTATCCCATATGTATAAGAATATCTGAATGTCACAGGACAACTAAAAGATGAAATACTTGAGAAAGCAAAGCGTATAATGTCAGAAGGTGAGAATTGGGGCTGTTTTCGTTTTCTAGCTCTACTATCTCACAGAAAAGAGTTTCATTTGTAGACGTATGTAAATCTTCTGTTTTGTTTGGCTTCTAGGATATTATCGACAACTTTCATTTGCTTCTGGTGATGGTTATAAAATGTTTCCAAACTCCATAGAAGATTATAACTCTATGTAAGTATGACAGCTAATGTTAATTCAAGATCCACTTACCTAATGTATAAACCTGGTGCCCACAGATCATGCATTCCTGTTTGCTAAAATTTTCGAGGTTTGATTAACCTCTATCTTCATGTACAACATTGACCAGGGGTGAGGCTACTGTCAGATTATCTTCTGTGTCCCTAAAAGGAATTGTTTCATTTCTGATGCTAGTTTTGATATCCCTGGTCTGTTTTACTTCATGTCCTTCAGTCGACACGTGATCTCTGTAGACAATTGGTGACTTCAGCAGTCACATGCCATACCTGTGACATCACCGCTCACGCGCTGTTAACTTCCTGAGCCGTATGTTCTGTGTATGCTCAGATAAAGTAGTAGGGCACATGAAGTGTGGGGGATACTGGATTAGGAAAAGGGGGTTGAAAGAGAAGGGGACAAATTAGGAAATATGCTATAATAGCCCAGGGCGTCTATTGCCCCTGCTTGAGGTTTTCGCGCATGTGCGATTTGGACACTCATACCATCGGGTTCCATTTTTAGCTAGGGCGTCCCAATTTGGTGTGTGCGCATGCGTGGCTTGTTCGCACATGCACAGTGGTATTCTGTTTATTGTCGGACTTCATTTTGATTTTGGGCTTCCCCTTTTGGTGTGTTGTTACCGTGATTGCGCGGCTGTATTTATTTCCGGTTCTGTCATCTTTGACTGAGTGGTTTCATAGGGTATGTTCCTATTGGTGTTTTCTGACTTTGATGTAACTTTGGTTTGTTATGATCCATATTATTGGTACAGAGGGTTTTTTGGAGGCGGGTCTTTCTTGGGCCAATTTATTTAAAAAACAGGCTGTTTAAGTGTTTGTTAACCCCCGGACAAAGCGCACTGCAAAACGCGCGTTGGGTCACATGACATCACCCTCCCATCAGTCACCTTTGGACATCTAATTTGCTACGTTTTCCGCATAAGGTCGGGTATATATTGTTGTTATTTATGAGTGATTATGTGTTATTTCTAATAACCATATATGTATTACTATGGGGATACCCTTCTCTTTATTGGATTTCATTTAATATAGATGGTGAGGGGTGTTGTCATGCTCTGGTGTAGTTCCATTTTCACTTTTTAATTTGATTTGGTATGTATGTTGTATTGCCGAATTAAGTATAATGTTTTATATGAATATTGAGTAACCTTCTTTTTGATAGGTGTTTATACTGTCAGATTAGCTTCTGTGTCCCTAAAAGGAATTGTTTCATTTCTTATGCTAGTTTTGATATCCCTGCTGATGGTCTGTGTTTTACTTCCTGTCCTTCAGCCGACACATGACCTCTGTAGACAATCGGTGACTTCAGCAGTCACATGCCATACCCTTGACATCACCGCTAACGTGCTGTTAACTTCCTGAGCCGCATGTTCTGTGTATGCTCAGATAAAGTAGTAGGGCACATGGATTGTGGGGGATACTGGATGAGGGAAAGGGGGTTGAAAGAGAAGGGGAAAAATTAGGAAATGTAGTAGACATGCCAAAAGACTGTTCTTATGCCACCCTTAAAGCTGTAGGTGTTGGGAATTTAATCAGATTTTCTTGGGATATCGCAGCATGAGAAGTCTTGGAGTGAGATGCTCAAGTTATAGAGGGAGTTAGCTTTAATTTGTTGACAGAAAACAGAGCACAGTTATAGTGGTAGAAGGAGATGAGGGAGGATATATAAGGCAGTACAGAACGAGGGCTTTGTGGGTAAGAAGTGTAAATGGCATACTGATGTAATTGTGCATCCAGTGTGGTGACTGGTACACGGTAGAGGCATCAGTGTACGGGATGGACAGATCAGCCTGGCTGCTGAATTCAGGGTAGACTGGAGAGGAGAATTTGTTAAGTAAGGTAATTAAGATAAGAATGAATTGGAACAATATTAAGGGGTCCAGATATAGAGAGCCCACAACCTCCGAAAACATTTATCTTATATCCACATGATAGGAGATAAGTGTCTCATCTGAGATATTTAACTGCTGGGATCCCAAAACTCATCTCACTGGAGGGGCATGGCACTGCAAGGCTATTTACTACCCTGTTTCCCCAAAAATAAGACACCACCGAAAATAAGACGTAGTGCATTTTTATTGATGCAATTCAGAGTTTGGCTCCTTATGCTGATGTTTGTGATGAAATCACTACAGTATATTAATAAATGTTGATTTTTTGTTCAACAATAAATGTGAATTCTTGTTCTTAAAAAATAAGACATCCCCTAAAAATAAGTCTTAGCTTGTCCTTAGGAGCAAAAATTAATATAAGACACTGTCTTATTTTCGGGGAAACAGGGTATATTGACTATCTTCTGCAGTTCCACAGGCAATGATTAGAGCAACACAGAAGGGACTGCGGCTCCAGTCATATGGAGGTTTTGGGACCCCTACTCTGATTAGCAGTGAAGGAGGATCAGACCCAAATCAATCAGACATTTTATTTTCTATCCTGTGGATGGGAGATAAAGGTTTATGGCCCAAAGACTGAAACAATTGCACTCCTTTTGTGTGGCAGGTTGTTTTAACTCTAAACTAAACTCAAAAACGTGTTCTGTCTGCAGGCTGACGGCCTACACTTTTAAGGTATTTGAAAGTATTAAACCTCATGTCTTCATTGATGAGGACCGACAACAGCAAACACTGATCTCGTTAGAGAACTCCCAAAACCTAGAAAATGGCTGTTTCACTGCCAAAGGAAAACTCCTCTCAATTCAGGCGAGTATTTATCATCAGGCAAATAAAAAATATATAAATTTAATTTGTTTTTTGTGTACAAGTTTAATTTTTTGCATGTCATCTTTGTTTAGTATTTCCTTTTTTTAATTATACCTATTTATTTCTGTTTTTGTATGTGTTTGAGTAAACGCTGTGTGAATTCTCCCTGTGTATAGCGGTGCGAACTGTGTGCACCCCTATACGCATGGTGTTTTAGAAGCTCTGGGCGAGCCCCAATTCACATTTGGAAAAACACTGCATTATCATATAGGTACTATGATTTTACCATGTTTGCAGTCAGTAATTCAGGCGTAATGCAGCGCAACTACACCCCGAAGCATGGGCTGCAATGACGCCATTTGAACATACCCCAAGACAATTTTATTTTAGTTTTGTTCTAAGCATAAAATTTTTTTTCCATCTTAAATAGGATGCAGACAGCGATCTCCACTATACAGCTTATCTTGCTATTGCACTTTTGGAATCTGAATACAGTTTGGGAGTAAGTAAAGTGCTTTTTAAGAAAAATATTTGTGCAACTATGTGCATATGTATATGCGTGTGTTGGAGCTGAAACGTGACATGTTGGAAGAAGTCACTTTTTTTCTCAAATTTTTGAAAGAAGTGCTGTGGTTTTCCCTCTATTTTTTTATAGATGGATAGGTGTTTGTGTGTATATCTCAGCACAGTTTTCTAATGTATATCTCTGAATGATGGTGCAACACATTCTAGCGTATGTGTTTGAAGTGTATGTCCAGTGTCTCTCAAAAGTGAGTACACTCCTCACATTTTTGAAAATATGTATTATATATTTTCAATGCACAACACGAAGATATGACACTGATACAATGTAAAGTAGTCAGTTTACATCTGTTATAACAGTGTAAATTTGGTGTGCCCTCAAAATAACTTAGTACACTCCCACCACCATGTTTGACTGTGGGCAAGACACACTTGTCTTTGTACTCCTCACCTGGTTGCCCTCATACACGCTTGACACAATCTGAACCAAAATAAATTCTTCTTGGTCTCATCAGTAATCCGTGTCCTTAGTCTTCTTCTCTTCAGCAAACTGTTTGCAGACTTTCTTGTGCATCACCTTTAGAAGAGGCTTCCTCCTTGGATGACAGCCATGCGGACCAATTTGATTCAGTTTGCGGTGTATGATTTGAGGACTGACAGGTTGACCCCCCTGTACACACAGCCTTTTTCACCTCTGGCGCATATCCAGAGATTGTCTTCTCAAAATAGAAGTATGAGTGGCAGCACTCATACTTGTATTTTGAGAAGACAATCTCTGGATTTGACACTGAGCACGTGCGCTCAACGTCTTTTGTGAACCATGGAGACGTCTGTTGTGAGTGGAATCTATCTTGCTATACTGCTGTATGCTCCTGGCCACCATGTTGCAGCTCATTTTCATGGTGTTGGCAATCTTGTTTTAGCCTAGGCCATCTTTATGTAGAGCAACAATTCTTTTTTTCAGATCCTCATACAGTTCTTTGCCATGAGGTGCCATGTTGAACTTCCAGTATCCAGTTTGGAAGTGATGACACCAAATTTAACATCTGATCCCAGTCACACCTGACACCTTGAAACACATGGTACTGTGGAGGAAAAATGTCAAATTGATAATAATTTGTCCATTTTCACTTAGGGGTGTACTCACTTTCGGAATTTAGACATTGATTTTAGGCATTTAGTTTAGACATTGATGTTTAGACAGTTTAGACATTGATGGTTGTGTGTTGAGTTATTTGAGGGCACAGCAAATCTACACTGTTATACAATCTGTACACTGGCTACTTTACATTGTATCAAAGTGTCATATCTTCTGTGTTGTCCCATGTAAAGATATAATACAATATTTACAAAAATATTTACTCACTTCTACGGTATAGGAAATGGCAGGCTATTATGCTTTCCTGTACAATATATAAAATGTATGCAAATGGAGAAGGAAAAAAAAACACCTTTGGCCTCCAAGTGCCTAGAGCCCTATGAAAACAGTTGACAGGAGCTTCTCCTGGCATATTAGCCACTTTAGATGTGACACAGTGCACAGAGCTGAACTATGACTCAGATGGTGTTTGCTCTATTTCTTGTTTAGACTACTATGTTAAATGGTGCTTTGGAATGTCTGAAAAATGCATCCCGGAGTGAGCAGAACATCTACGACCAAGTCCTTATGCTTTACGCTTTCACACTGGCAAACCTCGAAGAATATAGAAAACCATTGTTTAACAATCTGATGAAAAAAGCCAAAATTGACGGTTTGATTATTTTACATATTGTTGGTTTACTGACATTTCAACTGACATATTAATAATGTATTGAACCTTTTATTCTATGGTTTCTCTTTCAATGTAGATGGCATGATGCATTGGGAACGGGAAGACATGCCTAAACTACGAACAGTGTACTTTTTTGAGCCCCCATTTTATTCAGCTGAGGTGGAGATTACAGGGTACATGCTGCTATGCATGGCAACTGCACCTGACATTACTCAAGAAAGGCTAACCGCTATGGCCCAGACCTCCATGTGGCTTGCTCGCCAGCAAAACTCGCATGGCGGGTGCCGGTCCACACAGGTAACTTTGAGAAATGCTCACAACTCAAAGAACCAGTTCTCTAGTTTTGACCTACATCATCATCCACTTTATTCTGTCTTGCAGGACACCGTTGTGGCCCTCCAGGCTCTGTATGCAACCGCTAAACGTCTGTATACTCCCAATTCGCAGCAAACTGTGATGGTCAGAAGGGGCAATGGTGAGGTGACCACATTTGATCTAAATAAAGACAACAGACTAGTGGTCCAGAGAGAGCCCCTTCCAGACACAAGTGGAGACTACAGCATTGATGTCAGTGGCTCAGGCTGGTGCATGATACAGGTGACTTTCAAGAATAATCTTTTCTAGCTATCTAGCTTTGGTAGCGACTGGTTAGTAGCTGAAGCAGAGATGAGACTGTAGAGGGGGCAGAGGCACATTGCTTTCTGAACCCTTTGGTCACAGAAGCAACCAGTATTATAAATGGTACGTGACTGGTGGGGACAGGTCCACCGTAAAGGCAGTACTGCTACACGGGGCCCGGAAACAAACAGGAAACATGGGGGCCTGCTGCAAGCGTGCCCCCTTGTTTCACAAGTAAATCATGGCCTTGCTAGGGGCCCGCGCTGTGTGAAGGAAGGCCCGGTCTCCGAGTCACTGCTCTACACAATCACATAGAGAAGAGGACTTCTGGCCTGTTCTGTGCTTTACACTTACTTCTGCAGTGTCCGGAGTCGGGGCTCCTCCTCTCCCGTGCGGGGGCGGGGCCTCCCTGATTTGACTGGTGACATCATCCCGGCTGCTGCCTGAAGAAAGCCCGGGCACAGAGAGAGGAGGAGGGCCCCGCTGCAGTCACACTGAAGAAGTACATGGGAAGCAAAGAGCTGGCCTAAGGGCTTATTCTCCATGTGATTGGGTAGAGCTGTGACCCTCCTCCCCTACCCTCTCCAGCCTTCCGCCTGCAATGTCCAGCCTCTCTACCCCCTCCCCTGGCCAGCTTCTCTTTCCACCCTGTCCTGGCCAGCCTCTCCCCCGACCCTGTCCTGTCCAGCCTCTCTTCCCCTGCTCTGACCTGTCCAGTCTCTCACCTCCTGCCCTGCCCTGTCCATCCTCTCCTCCCCCTGACCTGTCCAGCCTCTCTCGTCCTGCCCTGTCCAGCCTCCCTCTCCTGCCCTGTCCAGCCTCTCTCCCCTCTCCTGTCCAGCCTCTCTCCCCCTGCCCTGTCCAGCCTCTCTCCCCCTGCCCTGACCTGTCCAGCCTCTCTTGCCCTGACCTGTCCAGCCTCTCTCCCCCTGACCTGTCCAGCCTCTCTCCCCCTGTCCTGTCCAGCCTCTCTCCCCCTGCTCTGTCCAGCCTAACTCCCCCTGCCCTGCCCTGTCCAGCCTCTCTCCCCCTGCCCTGACCTTTCAAGCCTCTCTCCTCCTGCCCTGTCCAGCCTCTCTCCCCCCCTGCCCTGACCTCTCCACCCTCTCTCCCCCTGCCCTCTCCAGCCTCTCTCCCCCTGCCCTGTCCAGCCTCTCTCCCCCTGCCCTGACCTGTCCAGCCTCTCTTGCCCTGACCTGTCCAGCCTATCTCCCCCTGCTCTGTCCAGCCTCTCTCCCCCTGTCTTGTCCAGCCTCTCTCCCCCTGTCTTGTCCAGCCTCTCTCCCCCTGTCTTGTCCAGCCTCTCTCCCCCTGTCTTGTCCAGCCTCTCTCCCCCTGCCCTGCCCTGTCCAGCCTCTCTCCCCCTGTCCTGTCCAGCCTCTCTCCCCCTGCTCTGTCCAGCCTCTCTCCCCCTGCCCTGACCTTTCAAGCCTCTCTCCCCCTGCCCTGTTCAGCCTCTCTCCCCCTGTCCTGTCCAGCCTCTCTCCCCCTGCTCTGTCCAGCCTCTCTCCCCCTGCCCTGACCTTTCAAGCCTCTCTCCCCCTGTCCTGTCCAGCCTCTCCCCCCTGCCCTGTCCAGCCTCTCTCCCCCTGCCCTGTTCAGCCTCTCTCCACCCCTGCCCTGTCCAACCTCTTCTCCCCCTGCTTTGCCCTGTGCCTGCTCTCTCCCCCACACTGCCCTGTTCTGTCCAGCCTCTTCACCGCCACTTGCCTTGTCCTTTCCAGCCTCTCTCCCCCTGCCCTGTCCTGTCCAGCCTCTCTCTCCCCCTGCCCTGTCCTGTCCAGCCTCTCCCCCCCTGCCCTGTCCTGCCTCTCTTCCCCCTGCCCTGTCCAGCCTCTCTCCACCCTGCCCTGTCCTGTCCTGTCCAGCCTCTCTCCATCCTGCCCTGTCCTGTCCAGCCTCTCCCCCCTGCCATGTCCTGTCCAGCCTCTCCCCCCTGCCTTGTCCTGTCCAGCCTCTCTCCATCCTGCCCTGTCCTATCCAGCCTCTCTCCACCCTCTCTGCCTTGTCCTGTCCAGTCTCCTCCCCATACCCCCTTGACCTGTCCTGTACAGCCTTCCTTCACCCTCTCTGATCTGTCCTGTCCAACCTCTCCCCCCCCCGCCCTGTCTTGCCCTGCCCTGTCCTTTCCAGCCTCTTATCCTCCACCTGCCCTGTCCTTTCCAGCCTCTTCTCTGCCACTTGCCTTGTCCTGTCCAGCCTCTCTCCCCCTGCCCTGTCCTGTCCAGCCTCTCTCCCCCTGCCCTGTCCTGTCCAGCCTCTCTAACCCCTGCCCTGTCCTGTCCAGCCTCTCTACCCCCTGCCCTGTCCAGCCTCTCTGCCCCCTGCCCTGCTCTGTCCAGCCTCTCTCCCCCCTTCCCTGTCCTGTCCAGCCTCTCTACCCCCTGTCCTGTCCAGCCTTTCTACCCCCTGTCCTGTCCAGCCTCTCTCCCCCTGTCCTGTCCAGCCTCTCTCCCCCTGCCATGTCCAGCCTCTCTCCCCCCTGCCCTGCTCTGTCCAGCCTCTCTCCCCCATGCCCTGTCCTGTCCAGCCTCTCTCCCCCCTGCCCTGTCCTGTCCAGCCTCTCTCCCCCCTGCCCTGCCCTGTCCAGCCTCTCTCCCCCCTGCCCTGCCCAGCCCAGCCTCTCTCCCCCCTGCCCTGCCCAGCCCAGTCTCTCTCCCCCCTGCCCTGCTCTGTTCAGCTTCTCTCCCCCCTGCCCTGCCCAGCCCAGCCTCTCTGTCCTGTCCAGCCTCTCTCCCCCTGCCCTGCTCTGTTCAGCCTCTCCCCCCTGCCCTGTCCAACCTCTCTCCCCCCTCTCGGTCCCCTAAGAACTTTTTTTCTTTTTCTGGGGTGGGATAGGGAGGGGGCGGGGCCCCAGGGTTGGCGAGAGATTGGGGGGGGGGGGACAGATGCTTCAGCTTTAGGGGGCCCTGATTTCTGATGGCGGCCCTGGGTGGGGGCCTATTGCAGAATTTTCATTGGGGGTCAATAGCTTTAAAGTTTTGTCTCTGATTTGAGGTAATTCTTACACAATTTTGAGCTTGGACTGGCTCAAGCTATGCCCTTCAGTGAGCACTAGAGCCCTGTTTTCAGTTGCTGTTTATCCCTAAACATGGCAGTAATTGCTCATTATCCATACCTTCCTAGTTCATGTTTGATTGGGCAGCTAGACTGGTGCTATATCTAAAGAACTGGTCTGTATTGCTAACAGAAATGGAGTTGACAGGCTAGACACTATTTTTATAAAAGTATTGTTCCACAGGCAAACCACCATAAATAATGGCTAGCCCAAATATGGGATGGATATATTTTATAAATGCCTTTTTATCTATGGTTGTGGTGGTTTTTTAACATCGATGGTAAGTCAAGAAGCCTGTCAGAGTGATTGTCTGCTTTGGACTGTTAAAACGGGTGCCCAAATCAATAAGTAGATCTTTGTGCACCTCACTGCTATATCTCTTTCCCAATCGGTTGTTATTTCTGGGGGCCAATGCATGTAAAATGGAGCATTAGTGTATCCATTTAAATCCCTAGGCTGCCTTTGTAATGAATGGACATGCTGGGTCCTCCAAAGTGAGGGACACTCTGCAGCTATTTTCCATTATGATTTATAGGCAAAGGTGCTCTATGAGGGGGACCTCCCCTCTAATGACTCTGTAAAAATCGCTGGTTGCGTAAACATTGAGACGTAACCTTGTGCTTGTTTTGCTTGCTTAAATCTTGAGGGGATTAAGGTTGGTTTTAATGATAATTCTACCCTTCATCCTTTTCTTAGACCACAGCTGAGTATAACATCCCAGTGCCCAAGGAAAACTCGGCTTTTACTATGTCTGTGTCCACCTCTTCAGAAAGTTGTGTCAATGGAGTGGCTCATGCCTTCACTATGAACGTTACTGTCAGGTACAATAATACACTACTGGCTTTTGATTGAACCTTTTTCTTCCACCCTTTATCCATCAAAAAACAAAATACAGATGAAAATACTTTATCTAAAACAGATAGTGACAATTGTTCAAGGGTAACTGGATTCCTTGCTAGCAAATCATACATGTTATGGGCTGTCTTTTGAAGTGATATTAAATAAGCTAAAGCAATTGAAACTATTTTTCTGAACTTTAGCAAATTTTCTACCCAATATCTAAACTATGAGCTGGTGACTGTAATGCTTATTAATCTGAACAGTGTTTCACTTCAAAGAGCTGTGCGCTGTACTAAAACTGTTCACCATTTGGGGGCTGTGTTTGTTCAGATGTTAGAAAACTCTCCCATAGAGAGCTCTATTAATTCTGGAGTTGTACATAAATGAAAGATCCCACTTGAATTCTTGGATCAACAAATGTAAAATACTTGTGTGTATGTATGTGTCTATATATACATGTGTGTGTCTACATATACATATATGTGTGTCTATATATACGTGTGTGTGTCTACATATACATATGTATCATACTTGCCAACTTTTGAAAGTAAAAAAGCAGGAGACTTGAAGGTGCGGCGCGCTATGCGCGCTGCGGCAAACATTTGCATAACCACACCCCCTCTTGATGGTGAGCCATGCCCCTTTGACAAAGCCACACCTACGCCACCTAACTGTGTTACGACTCTGCATGAAAGCTTTCCTGGACTGTCGGTTAGCCTATTCAGCATCCAGGAGAGTTGGGAGATACCGCCAAACTGTGCCTAAACCATTAAAGTACAATCAATATTTCCACCATACAGTGATTATACAGTGGTATATACGAGTGTACACAGGCTCTGCAGACACTCAAGTGACTACAGTGCAGTAACATGTAAGGACTCACCGGAGACGACGCCTGTGACTGGAATTGTTGTCTTTTCCTTTTCTTCTCCATCCTGTCCATATGACTTCTTCCGACCACGACTCGTCCCTGCAAAATTTATCACACAAGCTCCTTAGAATTCTATTTTTTTTCAGCACTTCCCTACCTGTAGCCACCTCTGTACAAGCAACATGGGGTGATAGGTGGGAGGTGTAGGTGGAAAGGTTATGGGGCGATAGGTGGAGTGATAGCTGGAGGTGAGAGGACTATGGGGTAATAGATGAGAAGGTTATGGGGTGATAAGTAGAGGTGAGAGGACTATGGGTATTAGGTGGATGAGTTATGGGTGATGAGGGTGTTGTATTTTGTGTTGGTACTAGGATGCATAACACAATGGTGGCGAGTGGTAGGAGAGAGGAGTACAGAGCACAGTTTACAATCTCTTTGGGGGAGCATAGGACCATCCCCAGGAGATTATGCTATGGCTGCGCCTGCACTCCCCAGAATTATATTGTGCAGGTTGAATTCCGTACCCTGCACCCCCAGAAGATCAGTTGAGGCAATGATGTTCAGGGGATGCAGGAGATGGAGTTTTGTACTGTCATTTTTATGTCATGTTCTTATATTCATACAGGTTTCCCCTTTGGACTATGTCGGACTCATAGGATTATGTATGGGACCAACGTTGGTATTGATTTCTGTAATAAAATGGTGAAAGAGGGCTGATGCTCGGGGATGTTCATTTAAATAAAAGTTTTTGTGTAATTTGTGTCCGTTTTTTTTTTTCCATTTATTTCAGTTTAGTAATGGTGGTTCTGACGACGGTCTCTCCATACTAGCGCTCAGGCTTGGTGTCAACCAGTAGTAGTTTTTGTCATCCCTAGGCTGACACTAACCCTGTGTCACTATTGCCCCAGTACCTAAAGCACCAGGGTTACTGGGAAAAGCCGGTAACTGTCAGAAGTGGACCCTCTTATGTGATGGTTCGCTTCTGGGGCGGCTGCATGCTGATATTTTTAGAATGAGAAGGGACCAGTGTTAATGGACCATCCCATTCTGATATTAGCAGGCTGCAGCTTTTGGTTTTACCTTGGCTGGTTATGGAAAATGGAGAGGACCTCTCGTCTTATTTTTTTTTCAAATATCATTTATTTATTGAGAATCCTACAGTGGGCACCTCCTGTAATCATTACAGTGGATGCCCGTGTGCAGATTCTCATTAAATAAATACATTTTCAGAAAAAAAACGACATGGGGTCCCCCCCAATTTCCATAACCAGCCAAGGTAAAACCAACAGCGGCAGCCTGATACTATCAGAAAGAGATGAACTATCGCTACTGGTCTCTTCCCACTCTAAAAATACCAGCCTGCAGCTGATCCAGAAGCGGACCCTCACATTAGAGGGTCCACTTCTGATGGTTACTAGCTCTTCCCAGTACCCCTGGTGCGTTGGGTATTGGGGCAATAATGACTCGGGGTTAGTGTCAGCCTTGGGCAACAAGAAACACCGCTGACTGACACCAAGCCCGAGCGATAGTAATGAAGAGGCGTCTGTCAGATACCTCCACTACTATCACTGGAATTGTATGGAAAAAAAACAGAAACAAATTGCACGAAAAATCTTTTATGTAAAAAACACTCCCCGACACCAGCCCTCTTTAACCATTTTATTTGGAAAAAAAATAGATCCAAGGTTGATCCGACGTAGTCCACGGAATCCGACGTAGTCCAAATGGGAACCTGTAAATAAACAAACATTGCACTCATACACATAGGCTGGATACCCTATTCAGCATCCAAGAAAGCTGGGTGACACCCATCACCCACAGGTAACATCCAGCTTTCCATGATAGGAAATACTGGATGCACCTTTGGGGGATGGAGTGTCACCCAGCTTTCTGGATGCTGAATAGGCTATTGCCATAGGCAATCACCAGAGTGTTTCCTGCGGCCTGTCTCCTGCCCTCTGCAGCCACCAAAGACAGACCGCAGGGGGCAGGAGAAAGGGAGCAGAGGGCAACTTCTACCCCTTGTGGCCTGTCTCCTGCCCATTGAGACCGCCAGAGACAGACCGCAGGAGACAGGAGCAAGGGACAGAAGATAAGTGGGCAACTCCAACCCCTTGCACATTCAAACACACACCCCTCCCACACACACACATACCCTTCCCCCAGAGACTCAAACACACACACATCCCTCCCACACACATAAACACACCCCTCACACCCACACTGAAATATACACACACACCCCTCGCACCCACACTGAAATACACACACACCTCGCACCCACACTGAAATACACACACACCTCGCACCCACACTGAAATACACACACACACACCCCTCGCACCCACACTGAAATACACACACCCCTCGCACCCACACTGAAATACACACTCCTCCCCTGCACACACACTGAAGCATGCACACTCCTCCCCTGCACACACACTGAAATACACACAACCCGCACACCCACTGAAGCATGCACACTCCTCCCCTGCACACACACTGAAGCATGCACACTCCTCCCCTGCATACACACTGAAGCATGCACACTCCTCCCCTGCATACACACTGAAGCATGCACACTCCTCCCCTGCACACACACTGAAGCATGCACACTCCTCCCTGCACACACACTGAAGCATGCACAGTCCTCCCCTGCACACTCCTCCCCTGCACAAACTCTGCCACCCATCTCCTCTGCACACACTCACCTGTCTTGCTGCTGGTTCTTAGTTTGAGAGAGGGGGGCGGAGCGTCGCGGGTCCCGCTAAGCCCCGTCCCCTTCCCAGTAGTGCTCGGGGCTCCCTGCTCTCAAGCAGCTTCCTATGAAGCTACGAGAGCATTGCCGGACCGCGGCCGAGGATGGTGGCTTCAGGGAAGCGTCAGGAGACGCTACCCTGATGCCTCCTTACACATATAACCTCTGGCAGTTCTTCAGATGCGGAAGGTTGAACAACTGAATGGGGTGGGGGGGCGGGGGGGGCGGGGGGTGGGAAATGGCCCCATTAGCCGAGTGACCCGCCAAAAACGGGAGGGTTGGCAACTATGATATGTAAAGTGTCTATATGTACATGTGTGTATGTGTGTATATATAAAATAATATATATATATATATATATATATATATATATATATATATATATATATATATAGTGTTGGTGCGACCTTAGAAGATCGCATTTCTCCGCCACTAGATGTTCTGCAGCAGCTGAGCTCCAAGGTATGGGTTACCAAGTTGCTGCCTGTCAGTGAGGAAGGCCAGCAGTTTGGAAAGGGTAACCAGGAGTTAATTACTCAGGTGGTTATTAGGAGAAGTAGTCAGCTGCTGGTCCACCTTAGAGGTCTGTTAAATAGTCTGGTCTTCAGTGTACCAAGGGAGAGTGTGGCTTACAGTCAGTGGAGGACGTGTGCAGGCCTTGTCCAGGAGAGTATCCTGGGTTCTTCCCCCAGGCTTGAGAGAAGCCAGGCCCAAGGACTATATTGTACAGTGTGAGTACATGTTTGTGGGGCTGGGCATTAGACCCAGACCACTGCTAGAGAGGGACTCTCTGTACGTTTAGTTAGTGGCTGGACGGCCTAGGATTTATTTTGTTTGCTGTATATAGTTTGCTGTGTTGAAGAATAAAGCTGGGGGAGACCAGACTACAAGAGAATCCTGTGTCGACTTGCTGTTCCGTTTACCAGAGCGGCGATCCCCGAGTGAGAGTGTCCCCCTGGCCGGGCCAAGATGGCGGCCAAACTCATGTGAACTCTTACAATGTATATATATATATTTTTTTTTTATTTCAGTTATAAAGGATCCCGCAAAGAATCTGGCATTACAGTAATCAATATGAGACCTTTATCTGGGTACAGTGTCGATCACTCTTCTATGCACGAGGTTTGTGTAACCATTCACATTTTATCTCCTAAAGTCACAGTTTATAAAAACACTACCCTGTTGTCTGGACTGAATTTTCTTTGTGTAGTCCTATAGTAACCCATGGATATTGTACAAATGTATCTTTCCTGTAGAAGTTGTTGTGTAAACAACAATAAAATGAATATTTTTATTTCCATCTAAGACATTGGTGTCATCTTGACAGTCTATGCCATAAATGTCTGATATACGGGGGTTCCACCACTCCTTTGTAATGTGCAGACACCAGAACTCCTTTATCATGGCTATCTTTATTGTCGTTTTTTGGTGTTGAACACTTAGCTAATTCTATACTTTTTACAAACCACAGCAGTAAGATTTTCATGTGAAACCACTTCTTTGTTCATTACACAAAATATGATGAGATAGAGGAGTCATCAAATTTGTGGGTCACAGAGAAAGCTGTTGGGTGCACAAAAATGGCATTATGGGCCACAAGTTGTGCACCCTTGTTCTCCAGGATAGATCCTTTCAACTTGTTCATGATAAACTATATTTAGAATAATAATTGTTCTACAACCTCACCCCATATGAGTAACTGATGAATGGGCAATATATCCAACACCAAACGTAAAGGGGTTGTCTCACTACATTGATTCATCTTACCTCAGTCCTGTTTTCTTGGTTTCATTTTGAATTCATGGGCTTGTTTACTGGCTTCTTCTAGGCTGCAGTAGAAACCAGGTCTGTAACCATAGCAACCAGTGCTGGCAGCCTATCATGAGAGATTGAACAGGTCTGTTGCTATAGCGACCCGAGGACCTGATGCAGCCCATACAAGAGGGGATATCTAGGAATAAGTTGGACACTGTTAATGGACACATATTGCAAAATGACTTGTTTTTGCAAGATCTTTAACAAAAAAAGCAATCCTTGTAGTGAGACAACTTCTTTAAGCTCCACAGTATCAGGAAAAATGTGAATGGTCAACATGTGATGTTTTTCACCAACATTCGGGCGTGTGTATGGGGCTAGCTTGGGGTTAGTGGCTTGTTGTTCTAGCTCCTTTTTTTTTTTTTACTTCTATCTTTTATATATTTGTTTTTGCAGTTGGTGTCAAAAAAGAAAATATCCAAATTTGAGAAGAATCCAAAAGGAGAAGTCATCTTGTATCTAGAAGATGTAAGTGAGCAGCAATAGGAAAAGCAATCCTTGTAACTAGTTGAACTCTTAGAATAAAGGGCAAAGTTGTATAAAAAAAATTACAACTTCTTGTTTTCACATACATGGTTCTTGTCACTTTTTAAGTCTAAATTGTGTAGACTTAGTAACGGTGTTGGGTCATGGAGGACCATGCCTACTCCTATTGTCGAAGTAAGAAATTGACCTAAATTATAGTGGAAGTCTACTTTGTCTATAAAGTGAAAATACACTTTGTAGCTTATGAACAGCAAAAAAAAAGTGCAACATTTTTTAAGAGGAATGCTTTTAATATTCTTAATAAATCTGGGGCAATTTACTCCTGGTTAGACTGGCACATGAAATGCCTAAGTAAATATTATCCCTATTTTACTTTATTCATCTTGGGTATCGCCCACTAATCCTGTTTTGTGTTATACAGAAAAGAAACACAAGCGCACCCACATCCACACACATAATTAATACCTCCAGTTATATTGATTCCTAAGTAACTACTAACATCTATTTTATCCTAGGTTCCCAAGGAGCCGACCAGCTTTTCCTTCAGGCTTTTGATGGGTCAACGTGTACTGAATATGAAGAATAGTTTTGCTGTGGTATATAGCGCTAATGAACCAGGTAACTTTTTGATTTACACTTGTGTGTTTATAGTAATATTGTCTTACCCCTTTATGTACACATAGTTGTAGGGGATCTGTATTTGAATCAAATGACAATGTGTTTCATGTTTGTCAGTGTTCCCTAAGATACTGTTTTCCTGTGTTATGCAGATGAAGACCTAATAAATAAACAAGTAAAATGTGACATCACTGGTCATAGACACTTAGGGTATGTTCACACGGGGAAATTTCGGTGCGCATGTCACCGCGTATTTGCGCTCTAATATGGGCGAGATGCACCCCGAAATTACGGTAATCCATAGTTCTCATAGAGGACTACACCTCCTCTCCCCGCTCGTACAATACGATTGTATTGTATGCGCGGGGAGATAAGTGACATTTCAATTACTTGCGCCGAATACGCGGGAGTACGCGCTCCCAAAAGACACGATGTACTGCGGTGCGTACTGTACGCGCCACAATATATATGTGTGAACATAGCCTTAGGGGAACATGTATGAAAACTGTCTAGGTCTAAGAGTATGTTCACACGGCTTATTTTGGCGTACATTTCACCACGTATTTCGCTGCCTATTGCACGTTATAGGTGGCAAAATGCACGCCACAATTTCAGTAATCTAGAGAACTATGGATTACGCCTCGTAAGTGACATGTCAATTACCCACGGCGATTACGCGCCGCGAGTAATGCAGATCAATGCACAACTCCCAAAACACCCAGCTGTACGCGCCGCAATTACGCCGTGCGAACATACCCTAAGGCTATGTTCACACGGTGTAATTGCGGGGCGTAATTACGTCCCGCAGTTAAGCCGTGTGGCCGGGGGCGGGGCCGCTAGTAATTCACATGTCACTTATCTCCCTGCCCGGCGTATTCGGCGAGCAGGGAGAGGAGACGTAATCCATAGTTCTCTATGAGAACTGTGGATTAGCGTAATGAATGGGCCGTTTTCAGCCCGTAATTTGCACACTTCGGCGCGTAATTACGGACCGAAATACGGCCCATTTTAAGCCGTGTGAACATGGCCTAAGACTGTCTGTTGCCCATAGCAACCAATAAGAGCTCCCCTTGCATTTCTTCAGAGCACTATATAAAATGAAATGAAAGTTCTGATTGGTTGCTATGGGCAACAAAGAAAGAAATGTTTCATACATGGGGCTCTTAGGCCATGTTCACACGGCTTAAAATGGGCCGTATTTCGGTCCGTAATTACGCGCCGAAGTGCGCAAATTACGGGCTGAAAACGGCCCATTCATTACGTAATCCATAGTTCTCATAGAGAACTATGGATTACGTCTCCTCTCCCTGCTCGGCGAATACGCCAAGGGGGGAGATAATTCACATGTCACTTTCTAGCGGCGTATACGCGCCGCTAGCAGTGATTCTCTATGGGCCTGCGAGGTGTCAGCCCCCTGCTCTCTCCCCCGCTCCCGCCCCGCCCCCGGCCACACATTACGCCCCGCAGTTAAGCCGTGTGAACATAGCCTTAGGCTGTAAAAGAACTTTTTGATACCACATATGATATGTACACAAAATAAAATACATGATTGTGCCATGTTATATTGTAATGTCACAACTTGTGACTTGGTATCGATCATCTTAAAGCTACACACACCCAAATTTAAGAAACATGCTCTGTTTTAATGGGATTTTTTTTCTTCAGATGAGAATGGATATGCATCTTATAGTCATCCATGTGCTGGGATTAAAGGAGGTATGAATATATTCTCTTCTTTGTTTAGGGGGTCATAGTGTCTAGGCAACTCTCTGGGGTAGTGCTGTATTGGTATTGGAACACCAGAGTACCAGTAGATCCTTAAGTGGGACAGATATTGCTGGACCAGAATTGTATCAAAGTCTAGTCCCATTTGGGGATAGCTTTCAGAAACATCCAATAAGAAACCCTTGTGGAAAGTTATCGGCTTCAAATATTCTATTAGAGCTTATTAGTAATGTCCTTTGTGTACAATAACAGAACAAAAGTTATGATCCAATAAATGTATGTATAGCTAGAGGGTGGGCCCTTTCTCCACTGGTGGGTTCAAAGGACTGCAATCCAAAGTTAGCTTTGCAAAGTGTGTATGTGTAATGTGTGTGTGTTTTTTTTTCTTTTATAGCATAATCATGAGAAGATGATTTGGACCAAAAAGGGACTTGAAAACAGGCACTTTTACTTCAATTCTAGCACCATGGGACAACCTTTTTAAAGAAGCCTTTTTTACTGGAAGATGCTAGAACATATTTCTTGAAAATGTTTATTAAACATTCATTCATAAATCTATATTTTTCTTCTTCTGTTTTCTCAAGAGCATGTAGATGACTACAATAGCAAGTGCAGAGCAATGTCCTTTATTCCTTTTGCTGTATGTTACATATTTATAAAGGAGACTTGGTGTAGTCCCTTTAGTTCTACCCTATTCCATTACCTTTATTTCCTATGCAACCTACTTACCTCATATTATTTTGATATATACAGATTCCAGTCCTTCGCGCACCACAGGAGTCACATAACAACCCTCGAAGATACTTTTATATAAAAAATACTTTGCATGTAACAAAGCAATATACATTACATAAAAGTACAACATTACAGATTATATAGAAGACACAACTACACACAGAGGCCTTGTGGTCCCACCCTCCATGGACACCAGCAAATGTGGCCAATAATGTGTATGTACTGTATATGCAATGTATCTAGATCAAGACACTATTCTCCTGTAAATATACTTGTTGCCAAATCCACATGCAGCACTGGGCCATTAGTACATGTACATACAGAGATTCATGCATAAATAGCACATATTATGTTATCCATACACACCTAGAATATCTATATGTAAACCCATAAGATCTACTGTAATGTGATAATACAGATGTAGCAGTCTAGCTTGACCATGATATGACGGCTTTTTGTGTTATCTGCTCTCAACTGTAAACAAAGGCCATTGAAAACCACTGAGAAAGTAGAGAACACTCTGTGCTGTGATACCATGGTGCATTATCTGTTCTTTTTAGTTCTGCTACATCTGTATTTATTCACAGAAAGGGCGACATACATGAATGGGGCTGCACCACAAGTCTGGCATCTTTTCAGCCCGAAAACTATCGCTGCCCCGTTCGCTCTATTTTTAATCAGACCCACTCCAATATAAGACGCGTAACAAAGCACCCATGGCTCTTTGTAATGCGCCTGAGATCGAGGGGCGTGCTGGAGGTGTGTCGCACTACAACCCTATGAAGCTACATATTTATAGTTTCAGTAAAGCAAATCCAGGCGTCTTAGTGACACATAACAGATATAAATATTAACATATAAAAAAATAGTTTATGTACAAGCTTGGGAATGTTAGCTGTGTGCCCATGGGATTTGGCACACAAAGCAAAAATTTTAGCTGTTTGCAGCCTCTTTGGAGACCATTAACTAAAAGCAGCTGCCCACACAGGGAATGCTTGTATGATCACAGTAGAGGGAATCTATGATAGACCTTCAGCAAATAACTGATAGAGGATTGCCATCATTCTGAACGTTTATGACAGTTCTGGCAGTGGAATCCCACTACTGCAGAAATGATGGCATTTCTTAACGACTGGCTATTATCTTCTATAAACTTTAATGGAGCTAGAATAAAAATGTGCATGTATAATTCCATACAATAAACCTGTCAAACCATCTTGGGAATATGAATGGATTTATGCCAAAGCAGCAAGCAATAGCAAATGAAACGCCTCTCTCGGTTGTTTCATACATCATCATAAGTAAATGATGATCAGGGTCCGTTAAATCGATTTTAGTTCAAAGTGACTCTTTGGATAATTGTTCTGAACTTAGATTTGGTTTTCAGTTAGTTGCAAACTCCAGAGGGTTTGCCTCCATATCTTTTCAATTGTGTTAATCCAACTCAACTAATATATTAATCTTTCCTGATCCTATGCTCTTAACCTTGATGATGCAAACTCAACCTTTGTAGGGTTCGGTTTTAATATATACTCAATGCAGGGGCGTTGCTAAAGGCTCATGGGCCTTCGTGCAAAGCTTGAGTTTGGGCCCCCTCCCTCCAGACACGGGCTCTATACAGCTGTTGGCCATGACTTGTTAGGGATTGTTCACACAGCGTTTTTGGATTCGAAAATCGCATGCAAAAACGCTGCGTCGATCGGATCCAAAACGTATCCAACACATATCCAACATGCAGCTGCGTGTTTGGATGTGTGTTGGATGCAGCAGGATCGCACCCTATATTTTATTATAGGGCTCCTGCTGCGTCTTTTGGATCAAGAATTGACATGACAATTCTTGGAATGGATATGAAAGACGCAGTGAGACGCATCTGGGATCACTCATCTGAACAACAATACGTGTTTTACATTAAAAGCAATGTAAATCACACTGCTATTTATTAGATACTTGTTTGGGTCCATTTAGGGTCCGACAGATGAATTCAAACATGTATCTAAAAGCGTTTGTTCACACGGACTCAACACACCGTGTGAACATACCCTAACAACAGGTTCTTTGAATGAAGGATGCCTGCTGTGTAGCATGGAAAATTATTTCTACTTAAAGGGATTGTCCAGTGGAAGAGCAAAAGTGGCAAAGGGGACCAAGAAGTAAGTATCCCAACTTGGCCCCATAAATTTTATTCCGCTCGATAACCCCTTTAAATCAAAAATACCAACTGAATAGATTGAACTACATGCCCATTTTACATTAAGCATCCCCTTTCTACAGGCCGCACCAGGGGCGTAGCTAGAGACTCATGGGCTCGGGTGCAAAACTTCAGCTTGGGGCCCCCCTACCGTCAGACACCGTCCATGGAGCTTTACTTTTCAACAACCGGTTCCCTACTTTATGTGATGTATGTCTGTGGAGTTTCTATTAAATAGTTTTGTCCAACAGAGGAAAATTAATTTAAAATGGGGCCAAATAAAAACAAGTTATACGGCCAAAACGTCTATTCCCTCTTGCCCCACCCCCCACAAAATAATAAAAATGTTGTGGGGTGAACTGGAAAAAAATGCAATTGTGCCTTTTGTTTTATGAGTTTAGTCGATGGAGTTTATGCTGAACATTTTATTGACTTATCTGTAGTCTGTGGGTCAGTAAGTATACAAGGGCTACATTATCAGTACTATATAGCAACTAATATCACCATAATGTTACTGACCAAAGCAGTATAGCAAGATCAATAATACCAATAACAACAATAATCAAGGAGCAAAGTATATCCCATATATAACTACCATATAGTGACTAATACCATCATACCGCAACTGACCAAATCAATATACCAAGACCAATTACCAATAACAATAACACAAAAAAAACAAATAATACCCCACATACCACTGCCATATAATGACTAGTACCACTATACTGTCACTGACAAAATCAATATATCAAGACCAATAATACCAATAACAATATACAAGGACCAAATAATACAGCCATACCCTGACCACATATCACCACACTGCAAAGAGACTTAATAAAACCCTTGTACCGTTACCGAATATAAACCATTATGCTAAGACCACTATTACCGCTATACAGTGACCATATAGCGATAGATAGCAGTTGTACACAGGCTCTGCAGACATATAAGTGATTGCACATCCAGTTTTAGGCAGACACAATATCTTGAGAAAGAAAGGCGTAGCCGTTTGAAATGTTACGCCAACAGTTGTGTGATGCCCCACTTGATCTGCAGCCACTACCTATCTACATGGATTTTCATGCTAAATGCATGAAAAAATCGGAAAGCGCTGATGAGAGTAACTACGGACAGATCATGACGTCAACAAGTATGTTTTTTATCTTTGTTATTTGCTGAATGTTGGAAGAATAAACAGTTGAAGTTTTTCATAAGATATTGTGTCGGCCTAAAATTGGATATGTAGTATTGAAGGCGAAAAGGAAGGTGTCGACTATGGTGGACTGGTCTGATAGTTTAAAGCATTGATACTGCCTGAGCATAAAGTTAAAGACGATATAAGTGATTACAGTGCAGTTACATTTAGTGACTCACAGGTGACATATTTTCTGATGAGTCGTTCTCTTTTTTTCCTACTTCATTCAGTCCAGACTGCCATGAAGTGTTCTCCCGGCCATAACTCTTCCCTGCAGAATTTACCACACAAACATGTTAGACGCTTCTTTTAGGAAGGTTAGACCTTATAAATTAGATAAATGGCAGACTCTTCCTATTAAGTAAGTAAAGTTTCTCTTCAGTATCGGGCTCTTTGTAGTAGGTAGGTAAGTAGATAGGGCCACTTAGGGAAGGCAATTAGGGCCACTAGATAGGCAGGTAATAGGTCCCCAGCATACAGATAGGCAATTGGTCCCCCAGTATACTGATAGGCAGGTAATTGGGCCCACAGTATATAGATAGGCAGGTAATTGGTCCCACAGTATATATCCTGGCAGGTAAATGGCCCCCAGAATATAGCTAGACAGGTAATATGGCCCCCAGTCTATAGCCTGGCAGGTAATATGGACCTCCAGTATTTAGCCTGTCAGGTAATATGGCCCCCAGTATATTAATAGGTAGATAATATGGCCCCCAGTATATTAATAGATAGATAGACAATATGGCCCCCAGTATATTAATAGGTAGGTAATATGGCCCCCACTACATTGATATGTAAGTAATATGGTTCCCAGTATATTAATAGGTAGGTAATATGGCCCCCAGTATATTAATAGGCAGGTAATATGGCCCCTATTATATTGAAATGTAAGTAATATGGCCTCCAGCAGGTAGTTAAAAATAAAAAATACCAGTACTCCCCTTCTCCCTCTCCCTGAAGCTCCCACCTGTCTCCGTCTTCTTCCCGACAAAGGTGGCGTGACGTCATCAGATAAAACTGCACAGCGACACCCCTGCAGTGTGTGGCGAAGGGGACCTGTGGGCCCCCCAGCTCAGGGGCTGGTCGCAACTGCCACCGCTGAGACCCCTGTAGCTATGCCACTGCCCACCAGGTGAATTTGTTTTAGGGGCCCACTCTACATCTACTGTAAATGACTGTACATGCCTCCTATACTCTGCATCTTGCTTTTTGCTTCTCTTTCCCAGCTTTTTTGCCTTTTTCAAGGATCTATATTCAGTTAAAAAACAACTTCATGACATGCTCAGGGGCCCAACGGGTTTTACCCTAATCCCCTGTGGGCCAGTCCGAGCCTGATTATATTAAAAACTGTCATATTTAATTCCCTCACCATAGTCAAAAATCCTTTGTTCTTACACAGAGGTCCTACACAGACTTAGCAGATAAATTGTAAAATTCTAACTGCCTGTTTGAACCACTACAGAGAGCTAAGGTGTTATCTATGGCTTCTGATTTATGCATTCAGTTCATTAAAGGGGTTGCCTCACTACATTGATTCACATTACCTCAGTCCTGTTTTTTTGGTTTCACTTTGAATTCAGGGATGTGTTTACTGGCTTCTACTAGGCTGCAGTAGAAGCCAGGTCTGTAGCTATAACAACCAGCACTGGTAGCCTATCAGGAGAGATCTAACAGGTCTGTAGCTATAGCGACCACAGGAGCTGATGCAGCCCAAACAAAAGGGGAAATCTCAGAATAGGTAGGACACTGTTAATGGACACATATTGCAAAGTGACTTGTTTTTGCAAGATCTTTAACATAAAAAGCAATCCTTGTAGTGAGACAACCCCTTTAATTAAACAATATGCAGTAAGCTCCTGAGCTCTCCTAGAGGTTGTTTCATATGTACCATTGAGCAATCAAATTAAAATTGAAAATACCTTCCTTGAAAAATGCAAATGTTTCCATTAAATGTTGGTGTTTTAATCGGATACATTAAATGGGGCTATGACAAAAAGGATAAAGTTGGTGGTAGCAGGAACTGGGTAATACGATGTTTGGTCCATTCTTTGATATCCGCTTATAAACAAGTACATTAATTTTGCAATAATTTATTAAACTCAAATTCACAGGTTTGTCCTTATTATTCTAAAACCTGCTATTCTAACATTCCGTGCTGTTTCCGGCGGGTGTTAACTGCAATTAGCAGCCAGCACACGCTGCCTATAAAGACCCTTACCCACACTCGGACATAGGTTTACGTCCAGTGTTGTTAAAGAGTTAAACCCGCAGAAAGAGCATATTAAAAGGGGTGTTCTCACAATTCTCATTTGCGTGATGGGTGACCCTAAATAGTGGCGGACCTGAAGTGTAACTAGTAATCATGGAATGGATTTTTCCTTCCCATGTGCATAACTTTGCATCTATCTGTGTTAAACCTCATCTGCCACTTCTGTCCACAGGCCTCCAACTTACCCAGATCCCTTTATAATAAAACTTTGTCCTTTATTGTGTTGCAACAAATACTTAAGGATGACACAAAGCCCGAGCAATTGTAATGGAGAGGCATCTGTCAGTTACAAATGGAAAAATCCACTTTGTTTACATAAACACTCCTTGACACTAGCCGTTGTTGACTATTTTATTAAAGAAATGGAATGCTGGTCCAACATAGTCCAACAAATCCACTGTAGTCTTAACAGTTTAAAACACAGGGCAGTCTCCAGGACATACTTCCAGCTGCCCAGGACCCTGGATGGAATCAGGGACTGTCTATCGTGACCTGGGACATAGGGAAGGTATGCAACCCCCACCCATCCCGTAACCCAACCAACCCCAACATGATGTATGTGCATCCACAGAAAAAAACATTGGTTTTTGGAGTATTGATAAAACAAAATAGCCTGCGGAAGAATAATGCACTGACACAGATCCAAGATATGTCTTAGTTAATGCAGCAAACATAATACACAGAGCTCGAGCTGTTTTCCAAATAAGAATGGCCAAGAATTTCAGTCTCTCGATGTGCAAAACTGATAGAGACATACCCCAAGCGACTTGCAGCTGTAATCGCAGCAAAAGGTGGCGCTACAAAGTATTAACTTAAGGGGGCCAAATAATTTTGCACGCCCCATTTTTCAGTTTTTTATTTTTTGCAAAAGTTTAAATATCCAATAAATTTCATTCCACTTCACAATTGTGTCCTACTTGTAGTTGATTCTTCACAAAATTTTTATTTTATTTTATACCTTCATGTTCGAAGCCTGAAATGTGGCAAAAGGTTGAAAAGTATCAGTCTTGACAGGTTGAGCAGCAGTAAGAATGCCACTGCTTAGATTGCAAAGTAAAAGATAAAAGATTTATTTGAGCCAAGCAGCACCTCCAGTGGACTGCGTAAGAGTGAGGAAGGTTTAATTAATTTGACATCTTTGGTACATCACGCAGGTTTTTTTTTACGTCACTGAGTAGGTAAAAGGGAATCCGGGACACTGCTGGGTGGCAGTATTATTTATCATAGAAGATCAATGCCCTTAATACTGCAGAAATTTTTTTCATTTTGAGTTCATTTTTTCCTCCCTGCCTTACTAGAGCCGTAACTTTTTAAAAATTTTCTTTTACATATATGTATCAGTTTTTCTTTTTTAAATGGTGACATTGACCACACCATATACTGTAATTGAAAGCTCAGGAAAAATTTAATGTGGGCTGGAATGTGAAAAAAAAGCAATTACACCCTTTTTGCAGGGGTTTCATTTTCACTGATCATTATTAATGACATGTATTCTGGAGGTCGGTACAATTCTAGGGATACCAAATTTGTTGAGTTTTTGTTATGTTTTAGTACTTTTTTTTTTAATTATTATAGTTTGCATTTTCTACCACCAATAATTTTTTTGTTTTTCAATCCACGGACCTGAGTGATTGCTTGTTTTTTGAAAAAAAAAAAAAAACTATTTAGCATTGGAATTTTTTTTCTTCTATAACATTTATTGTACGGGATAAATTATGTTATATTTTAATAAATTGGACTTCTAAAGACTTTTTTTTTTATCTTAAAATGGCAATGGTGTTGTGAATGATTAATTTTTGTTTTTTATTTTTAAAAAGTTTTTTTTTTGTTTTTTTGCACATTCTTGTCCTTCTCGGGGACTTCACCACTAGGGAACACAATTTTCTGTTCACTGTTCTGCAGTATGTAGATACTGCAGAAAGGTGTACTAAGATGGTTACTAAGATGGCTCTCCTATTATGTCCTGCCTGTGGCAGGGTGTAATAGGAGTAGTAACATGGCAGCTATGGAGGCTTTAATTAGGACTGCCATGGCAGCCACTTGGAACCCCAAGATCTCATCAAGGGCAGGACAGCCAAGCAAAGGAACAGTTCCTCAGCCTTCCACATTCATTTTGACGCTACAGTCGCCATTGGCATCTAAATGGCCTAAGGATTTTCAACTTACAATGTCCGAGACACTGATCCAGCTAATTATCATTTTATTTGCAAACCCCTGTATTAGTGAAATACATGCAGTGATTGTCAGTCTAGTAGCACCCATCTCCAGTGCAGTGCGATACTACGTGTTCTTTACTGCTCTTTACATGTGGCTGGATGAGCGATTCTTTTGAGCACCAGGTGAGGGCCCAATTTTCTATCTTTCAGTGACATTGTGTATAAAGTACGTGACCCAAAGAAACTTCTATCCTCAAAGCATAAAGCGATTTCCATCTTCCAGCATCTCTTTCTGGTTGTTATATGTAAGGACTTGCTTTATCTGTATTAGTTATCTGCTTAATGGTCTTAAATCTTCATTTTGCATTATATTGGGGTCACAGAACCAATTACCAATTTCCCATATGGTTATGGTTTCAACATACAATGGTTTCAGCACACAATGGTCAGCCTGGAACTAATTTATATTGTATGTTGAGGGACCACTGTGTGTTTGGTCCATGAATAACATTTTTAAAGCCATATGGTTAAAGTGATATAACGTATTAACCCAATGAGGAGCTGTGTCAGCTATTACTCAGGGTGGTAATAGCAGGAAAATACTACAGTCAGGAAACTTCAGGGTGAGTAAATTTAATCATAGGTCATCAAACGACAGTGTGGTTTAAATTGTGAGTGTAAGAAAATCCTAATAGGGTATTATTATTATTTATTTTTATAAAGAATATCAACACTCCAAAGAGCACTACCTATATGTTTTTAAAGAGGTTGTGTCGCTATTGGCAATTCCTTTAATATAAGAGATCTTGGAAAGTTGTTATTAGCGGCCATTGTAGGGAAATTACATATTACATTTAATTTAGAGGCAAACCATGTAATTTATAGAAAAGGGCCGCTGGTCGTTAGAGACCTCTTCCTGTGACATCCATGTTCCCTAGAAGGGAATATCCAGGGCTGGAATTATTAAGGGGGGGGACTGGGCAATTTTAGAGATAACCTATTTCCAATAGGGCACCAGGATTCTAGGGCACCGGAACTCTAGGCTAGTGCCTCAGATCTCTGGAGGAGTACCACTTTCAATTGTATTAATGTCTCTATAATGTAGATATAGTTTAAAACTGTCTGCACATAAGCACAATGCCCTACAATGCTCTAGAAGCTCCTACAAGATAGCAAGATCGTGGATGGGTCCTCAGTGTCTCTGTGCAGACATTATGATGTCACTGAATTGTACCATCTATCCTGGACAGTGACTTCTCAGGCGTGAAGATGCCTCAGCCACTTCACTCCTTTTTCTATAAGTGTGAAAAATGGTTGCCTGTGACTGACTGCACCTGTCACGTGAAGGATGACATGAACAATGTGCTACAATGAGATGAACAGGACGGCCACCGGGGTGCAACAGAGGCATCCAGGACTTAAGTATGCTTCTTTTCTTCTATTTTTTATCATGCCCGTCGGACAAACGAGCTTTTGGAACTTCCAGAATACCCCTATAACTTAAAAGTCCATTCAATTGAAAAGTCTAAAGGGGCCCTTTGTTGTGGTCTACTGCCAAAGCAGGAAAGTATTATTATTTATTTTAAAGTGCCATTAATTCAAGGGTGCTGTACATTTCAGGAGGTTACATACATAATATAAGTCCAAAGTGCAATGTAAATTATAATTGACTAAGAACTGGTACAGAGAGAAAGAGGACCCTGCCAACGAAGCAGAAGGTAAGGGGCAGATATATTTGTGAGGTGGGGTAGTGGCAGCAGGATTATTGTAGATACTATGCTATGCTGAAGAGATGGGTTTTCAGGTTGCTTTTGAAACCATAGAAGGTGGAGGAGAGTCTGATGGGTTGGGGTTCCATAAAATGGGGAAGAACATGGAAATTCTTGGAGATGGCTGTGTGAGGAGCTGATACAGCAAGAGCACAGAAGAAGGTCCTTTAATAAGTGGAGACTGTGTGAGGGGAGGTATCAGCAGATTAAGGAAGATATGTGTTGTTATGACAGGTTAGGGAATGACCACACGGCATAGTTTTCAGTCTATTTTTTCAGACGGTTTTCAGTTCTGAAATCTGTCTGAAACCTGACTGTCAACCATTCCCATAGACTTCAATAGAAATCCAAAATGTAGTCTACATAGCTCAAATTATCTGATGGTCGTCTCTGCTTTCTCTACAGCTCTTGTCCCTGTATAAGACTGTGTTCACACGGCTTATTTTGGGACGCATTTCGCCATGTATTGAGAGTGTACTGCGCTCTAATATGAGCGAAATGCGTCCCAATCATTACGGTAATCCACAGTCCTCATAGAGAACTATGGATTACGCCTCCTCTCCCCTCTCGTGCAATACGATCGTATTGTACGTGCGGGGAGATAATTGACATGTCATTTATTCACGGTGCTTACACGCCGCGAATAATGACAGTCTATGGGCCAGCGGGCTGCCGCTTCCCTGCGCCGTGGGAGTATGTGCCAATTGGCGCGAGCTCCCGAACACCCGCCGTAATTGCGGGGCGTACTGTATGCCCCACAGTTAAAGGGGTTTTGCCAGGACGTGCCTTATCTGCTAAGAATCAAATGTAAACAAGACACGCTGAGCTAAGAGAGAGAGAGACACAGCCAGAACACAGAGCCATGCATAAGGGATCGTGAGAAATGTTCACTCAAATAATCAAACTACAACTAGTGGATTCTGTATACTAACGACAACACCTTTCTCCACAGCCTCTTGAAAGCTTCTTCATGTTCTCTGTCATCAGAAAGCAGGGATCTACTCAGATAATCACATTACAACTAGTGGATTCTGTATACAAAAGATAACATATTTCTACCCGGTGCCTTGAAAGCTTCCTCAGCTCCCTTTCATCAGATAAGAAGTGCCCGGCCAGCAGCTCTTGTCAGGTTATATCTAATAGAAGCTTTTAAGTAACAAAGGGCAGGTAAGGCAGCCTTTTACCCTTCTCATCAAAAGAAAATTTTTTGTAATCCCAATTATTTAAAAAAGGTTTTAAATACCCTTTTTGGGAGGATCCCACGTCAACATTACATGTGGAAAAACCCCTTTTAAACCGTTTTGAACATACCAAACGAACTGCTAAATTTTAAAATCCTTCAGAAAATCCAAAGGGATCTGAATAGAGACCCCATATAGAACATTTTTTTAAAATAATTCGGGAAAAGTTTTTCTTCCCCTTTCGAAAAAACTTTTGACAAAAAACAAGGGGGGAAAAAAATGTTGAAGACTTAAATTTTTAAATTTTCTTTAAAAAATTCCCAAAATTATCATGAAAGGGGAACGAGAAAAAAGCCCCCCCAATCTAGAAAAATAAAAAAAATTTGGATTCTTTTATTTTCATGTAAACAAAACTTTGGGTACAATTTATGAAACCCGAATGGTGTGAGTTTCTTTTTAGTTTTGCAAATTTTAAAAACTTGTATTGAAATTTTTCGGTTCATCCCCCTTTTTGGGTTTTTGGGTAGTTTAATTTTCAGGCCTGCATTTTTTCAGCTAAATCTATTAAAATACAAACATTTTTCGGGAACCCTTATACCCTTTTTAAATGCAAATCCCATCCTGAACCACCAAAATTATTTCCCCTAAAGAAAAAGAAAACACAACCAATTTTTTTCCAGACATTTAATCGTAAAAATTCACGGGAAATGTTACACAAATTGAGCATTAAAACTTGGGACCGTAAGAACCATTTTGAAATTTGTTTTAGAAACTCCTTTGATATAAAAAAAAAAGGGTTTTTTCCCATTTTTTGAAATTAGGATAAAAAAAATAAAAACCTAGATAGAAATTGCATCATCGAAGTAATTTGGGCCCCCTAAACGCCAGTTTTTAAAATAGTTTAAGGGGAAAGAAAGAAAAACAGTATAAATGAAAGTGTTTTTCCAAGCTTTGCAGGCAGGTTAGCCCCAAAAAATTTTGGGGCTTTTCAGAAGTGTTGTTTCTAGCGCAGGCTATAGAACAGTGCGCTGGCAATTTTTTGGCACAATATACACCAAAAAAATGGCACAAGCACGTTCATAGATATCACCCCAAAGGGGAAAAAGTCATGGAAAAAAGTGAAACTTTTTTAAACATAAATAAGACATAAAATCAAACTTTTTCCCCTAAAGTTTTTTACCTTTGTTTCTTTGCAACAAAGCTTCTTATTAGGGCTTTATATAAAAAAAACCCAATTTTTAAAAAAATTTCTTTTAAAAAAAGAAATTTAAAACCAAACAAAATACTACAAATTAAATGGGTTTAAGATAACCAATCCACGTAAATGGTATAATATACCACATAACATTGGTTTTTAAACAGATGTCCAAAAATTTAGAATTTTTTAAATTTTCTTTAAATTTTTTTTTTATTTAAAAAACAATATTTGAGTGGTTTTGATCTTTTTAAAACCTGGGGCCCGTAAAAAAAGGGCAAATAAAAATAGAAAAAAATAGGGCCCCGGGGGCCCAAAATTTTGGGGTTTTGGGGTGGGCCCTTTTCCCCGAGGGACCCAAAAAACTTGAATCAAACGGGCTTTTAAAAAAAAAGGACTTTTGGATGAAAGGGCCCTCAAAGGCCGAAACGTCCCGGGGGCAAGGGACTAAAATCATTTTCTATAAAACTTTTAAAATAACCCCCCCATTAAAGGTAGGAAAAAGTCTCATTTTGTCCCACACTTACGGGAATAAACCCTCACTAAATACCAAATTTTAAGGGGTTGGGCTTTCTATGCATTTCAAGCCTAGCATCTTTTTTACTGAGCAACCCCGAAACAAAATACTGTGTGCGGCAACAATTTCTTTTTTTAAAAATGGGAACAAAGAAAAAGGGGGCCCCCTTTTTTGGGCTAGAAAAGATTTTGACTTGTGGGAAAAACCCCGCCAGAAAGGGTTTTGGTGGGGGGAAATTTTAAAAACAACAAGAAAAAGGGGGTTAGGTGCCTTTCTTGAAAAATATAATATAACAGGGTATGGGGACTCACTTCTAGAGAAAAGATTTTGGAATTTAGGAAATTTTTTATCTGATTAACCAAAATTTGGATTTGGGAAGGAAATTTTTCCTCTTGTTTTGGGAAATTCGCATCCACCTGATAGGGGTTTTTGCCTTCCCCTTGATCAACACTGGTTATAGGTTGGACTTGATGGACTTTTTTGTGTCTTTTTTAACCCTATCTACTATGTTACTATGTAAGAGGTTGATCCCAGATTTTTGTGTTTTTTTCTGATAAAAAAGGAAACCTTTTGACTTACGCCCCTAAAGACTGATACGTGCACTCCAGTGACCATGTCTTTTCTCTCTTCTAGCTGGAAGTTCGTCTTGACCTTGGGAACTTATATCAATGGATAATTTGAATCCCACAAGTAACTGAAAGTCAGAATCTGTGTTTTTAAAACCCCCTTTGCGCATTTTTAAAGGTTTTTGGAATGTCCTAATGGCGAGTGACTTTGCACAATTGGAAAAATGATATCACGCTGAAATTTCATGGCTTTAACCACCCCCAGGGGCTTGCTCCAAAAAAAAAAAAACCACATTTCCCAAAAAACCCCTTAGCTGGTAAAGGGCCCAAAAGTGACCGGGGAAAATAAAGGAAAAACAAGGGGGGGAGGGTCACTCTGACTAATTGGCAACTACACCCAATAGCCCATAGCTTTCAAGACAACCTGGAACCTTAACAAAGGTTTCCAGGCTGTCTGTGAGGTCATCACTATAGTGGGGAAAAGGTTTTTCCGGTGATTGGGCCGTTACCATACATAATATTACAGACATGTAGTGTAATGCATTGTAACTTTAAAACCAAAACAACATGAACCAGTGGGAAAGTTTTAAAATTTTTTTACATACAAATTTTAAAAATTTTTGGGGAGGGAATTTAAAGTATTGAAACCCTTTAAAAAACAAAAAAAAATGCCCACTCCTTTCCCCCCTTCCCCCCCCCCCCCCCCAAAAGATCAGAAATAAAAAAGCACACAACGTTTTGGTATGCCCTTTCATAACCACTTAAAAACTAAAACCCGCACAAAACCTTTAAAACCCACAGTTTGGGAAACCCCTAAAAAAATTTGGAAGAATTTCAAAATTTTTTTTTCCCCCCTGGTTTAAAAAATTTAAAAAAAAAGGGATCAAAAAGTCATATAAACCCCTTTAAAGGGTTTCCAAACAAAAAAAAAAAAAAAGTTTTTGGTAGGAAAAAATAAATAATGTTTTACCCTAATAAAAAAAAAATAAAAATAAAAAAGAGCTAGCACATAAAAAACAATATAAACTGGGTATCCCAAGGGCAAAAAACCAAAAAAATTTACGAAAGGGGGCCAAAATGAACCCTGTGCAAGTAGCGCTGTAAAAAATAAAAATAAAAAACACTATTTTCTTCATTTTGACTCCAAAAAAACAGAATAAGAGATCAAAATGTTATTTCCCCCGAAAAATTATACCAATAAAATAACAACTCAGCCTGCAATAAATAAGCCCACCAGCTCTGTACAGAAAAAAATAAAATAATTATGGCTCTCAGACTTTGAGATTTTTTTTTTTTATTTAAGTGTTTTTTTTGTGGTTTTTTGGTACCACCTTTTAAATCATATCAAACTACCAAGTAAAAATTTTAAAATGTCCCTTTTAAAACCACCCCTGTGACCACCAAAAAAAAAAAAAAAACCAAATTTTCCCGGATTGCTCCCATTTTATTCCCTTCCCCTTCCCCAAAAACCCTTTTATAAAAAAAACCTTTTAAAATGCATATGAACCCCTAAATGGGACCAATTAAAATGCCCACTTTTCCAAAAAAAAACAAGTCCTTAACCCCCCCAAAACAAAAAATAAAAAAAAATTTTGACGTCCCGAATGTAAACAACAAAAAAACACCAATTTTTTTAAATTTGTTCAAGTAGTTTAAAAATAAAAAAAAAATATAAAATTTTGATTGTTGAATTCAAATGACCATAGTGGGAAAAATTAAACTGTTAAATTCCCTACTGCATGGGGAAAGCTGGGAAAAAAAGACCCCCCCCAAAAAAAATAAAAAAGGGGAATCACTATTTTTTTTCCCCATTTTTTCAGCCCAATGCTACAAAACTGTGGAACACAAGTGCACCTAATTGTGCATAAACCCCTTTGTGAGCTCCCTGAATCCAAAATGGATTGACATCTGGAATATTTCAACTGTTCTATTATTTTGGGGGCTTTGCAAACGCAACATGGCACTCACCAAAAGCCAAACAGCACTCCCTCCCTTGTATGCCCTGCCATGCTTCCACACAGCAGTTTACATCCATGCATAGGATTCCTTTTTCAGCTAAAACTGCATTTATTGGAAAAAATATATATTTTTACAGCCTAATGTTAAAAAAAATGTGGAACACCTGTGGAGTCAATATACTCATTACATCCCCTGAAATTTTCCTTAAAGGATGTAGTTTCCTAAATGAGGTCTTTTTAAGGGAGTTTTAGCACCTCAGGGTGTCCGCAAACCTGTAATGGCAGCTAAAAATAATCCTAGTGAAAATGAGACTGTAAAATCAATTAGATGCTCCTCCTATTCTGTGGCTTGTAGAATCAGTGAAATCAATATTGAGTTGCATTTCCCTGTTATCATCTACTTTGCTCCAGTAAATAATGGACAAAATTTAAAATCTGCAAAAAAAGAGAAATGTAATTTCTGTGAAACCCCAAAAGGGTGAACAAACTTCCTAAACACTGTTTTAAACACTTTAAGGGGTGCCATTTTTTTCAATGGGAGTATATAACATACAGGCCCTCAAAGCCACATCACAACTGGACTGGTCCCTAAAAAATCTGTGTTGCAAATTTTCTTGAAAATGTGAAAAATTGCTACGTACAGCACTTAATAAAAGTACAATAAAAGCACAAGAAAAGAACATGTCAGATTTAAAAAATGGTTCTCTGTCACAGAGGTCAAAACTGGTTGCGTCCTTAAAGGGTTAAGACGCCCATCTCAGTTTCTGCAGGGGCCCAGTTTAATGGTAACTCATTCTATATGGTCTACATGTGCTTTCTAATACATATAATAACATATAAAATAACCAAACAAGTGACTAATATGCTGTATATGAATTCATACATGGTCACGTAATGCTTTCAATTCGTCATCACCCAGCCAGAGAATTCTGCAAACAGTTGGCTACAGTATAGCATGCTTGGCTTTGCTAGATTTTTGAGTAAAATTTGTCCAGATTGACTATTCTGCTGCCTATTCCCTACAGTACTGCATGGCTGGATCTTAATGGCCTCTGATCCCAGATTTTAGGCTTTACCGACTTTGTTTACATTCTACCCCAATGTTGCACACCCCTATTTGCCCATCCCCACTTGCTGACTCTGGATTGAATGACTGTGTCTATTATTCAATCTCTCTGCAATATTCTTTTTGAGTAATTTTACTGTCATTGCACTGAAATTCTATAGCAAGCTGAGTACTAAAACCATAACCAAAATTATTCAACAGGGTTAATGTGGTGGTTCAAATTGTGACAGCCAATTGTTTCTTTCCTTGGGTTTCCCGGGAATCAGACTGTTACATACTAGTTTCATACTGTACATATTCTGTACGATGTATTTGTTTAGTAAGAGATGTTAGAAAAATTATTTCTTCTGTATGTAGCTAACAACATCTTATAGTTGGCACCTATGAAGTTCATATTGACTGGTGATGATACATTTTCTTTTCAGTCTGCAAGTCATTACTTACTTGCGATTTTTTTAATGCATTTTTAAATAGCATTTACAGGCCATTGGGATCTATCACAATAGGACATTTTGTGTATGCTTACCGCAAATAAAGGTGAACAGGGAAGGGTATATTTTGCAAAACCTGATACACCTGTAAATAAATACAAAAAAAGCATTCCTTAAAGTTTTTCAGAATATTTTAATGATCTTAGAAAAAATATTTAGATACGCTATTGTATATTAAAATGTGAAAACCATGTTTTATAACATTTATGTTGACATATGATTGCTTGAAGTTGCAGACGCAGGCTGCACTACTGAGAGATTCTGATGACGTCTACTGATTTTGCTCAGGTGCAGCATTGTCTTGGAGATCAGAACTTGATGGTCCAACATATAGACACATAACTAACTAAAAGCTTCTGGCTGCAATTTTTCTTGAATTATTTGCAAAGGACATATCAATGATATCAAAGGTTATTTGTGAATTATTTCATCAAATATAGACCCTAGCGGTAAGTGATTGCCCTCAAAGCCACCTCCAAAATTGGAATGTCTTCTGCTGGACCTTTGTGCCCTATAATTACTGAGTCAGAGCCTGGGCCTACTTTGGTGATCTATTTCTACCCTGACTGCTACTGTTTAATCCAGGTATATATGTTGTTTTATTTGGCAAACTAAAAGAGTTGTCCAGTGAACCATAAAAACAAATGTCTAAAATGGCTTTCATTGTATAAACTCACTTTCCTGTGATGCATCCTCTGGTATTTCTCGGGTATTTTTTGCTATATATAGGTTCCCCTCTCTGCAGCCAATCTGTGGCATTACTTGTTTGAAAGCTGTTTTTATGTGCCCTGTAAAACTATAAACCCAAGATCCTTTGCTGTGCGTGGGAGGCAGGAGCAAAGTACCGTGGCCTTAGAGACTCTCTTAAAAAGAGCCAAACCTCTTTAGTCGCCTGATCTCAAGGGCTTGACACAGAGCTGTCTCCAGTGTGTGGAGATATACATAACTACTGGTTTTCCTGTCAGGAAACAGCTAATGGAGAACTGCAGAAAGCGCAAAGAACATTTGATGCAAGTAAATTAAATGCCTGCTTTTGGTAGACTATTATTTCAAAATATATTTTTATTCCACAGGACTACCCCTTTAAAAAACCTGATCATTAACCTAGTTCATAAGTAATATACTAGTATAGGGGCAGAAAAGTGACCTTTATGTATCTGGGCATCATCACATGTATATCACAGGGATAACTGCAGTAATCATATAGTCATATTTGAACTTTGCACATAAGTATAAAGCAAGACACATTACCTGGATCATAATAATCTTGTATCATAACAGTGCTGTCCTTATACATTAAAGCCCGTTTGTCCATGAACGATTTAATGGTGAGCAGACCTGAACGTTATTCATCATCTGTACAAATTAATGGTTACACATGATGTTCAGAGTTGTGATAGCAATTTATTATGGAGATAGAATGGAAGGAGTAGTTAGGCAAATGGTTTTTAATACTCACAGATATAATGTAAAAATGCACCTCATTGTTTCTAAATTCCACTTCAGATACTTTTATGCCATCAACCATCTAGAGGAAATAAAAAACATAATGGAGTCCCAGTGAAGCATTTTAATGAAATTCTTACCTAAAGAGATCTAAGCTCCTTCCCTTAGCAGCGTTTTGTGGAAATGGCGTTTTCCTATGCATAGGAGGTCTTGCTTTTTGTGGAACAAGTGGTATATTCTAATGGTACCATTACAACTAGTCCCACAAAAAAACAAGCCCTCAGTCTGCTATATTGATGGAGAAATGAAAAAAAAAAGTTATGGCTCTTCAAAGATGGTAATGAAAAAAACAAACATGTCATTACCAAAATTGCTAAGGGGGTACACGTTTAATGTAATGAAAGATCTTCATAAAAATAAGTTCTTCATGTGGTATAAGTGACATATTCTGTGGGACAGTACGATAGCGATATCAAATTTATATAGTTTTTGTTTTATGTCCCCATATTCTGAGACCCATAACTTTTTCCATTGCTGGACTTGTAAGGGCATGTTCACACGGCGGGTTTGGCCGCAGGTTCGGCCACCGCGCCGAAGACTAGCAATGCAGTTTCCCATAGGAAACCATGTAATGAACTGAGGGCGTTGGGGGCGCGATTTGGACGAGATTTTCGTCTCGGAAACCGCGCCGAAACCCGCGGTCAAATCCGCTGTGTGAACATGCCCTAAGAGCGTTTGCTTTTGTAATGCAAGCTGTAGTTTACATTGACACTAATTTGGGAATATCATCTGAGCACTAATTCTTATCAAGGATGAGGTGAACAAAGAAACATGATGTTTACCATGCAGGATAAATTAGGTGATATTCTAGTAGTTCTTAGATATTACCAAATATGTTTTTTATCGCTTAGTTTTTTTCTTTTGTATTGCAGTACATTTTGACTTTACTGTTTCCAGAAAAGGGGAGTAGAAAGCATGAAAACGTGGCCCCTTTCCCAGTAGGCCCTCAAGCGGGTTATCCCAAATGATTGAAATCTTTAAAGGGGAGGGATTTAAATTCCCAAAAAAACTGAGGGGGAAAGTTAAAAAAGGGGTTGATTTCGCTACAAAGAATACTTTAAAAATTGAAAGGGGAAACAAAAAATAAAGACATTTTCCAAATATTTTTCTTTTTTCACCCTGTTTTTTTTAAAGGGAATCCCAATAAATTTTATAAACCTCCCGGGGCTATTTCATTCCCCCTTAAAGTAACCACCTATTTATATTTTCCCCCCCGCTGTTTGCTCAATCTAAATAGAGTGATAAAGTCCCACACAACCCCCACACCCTCTTTTCTGCGGGGCAGAAAAAAGGCTTGTTTTTTAAAAAGTAAAAAAGCACTGTAATTGGGGGCTTTTGTTTGGGGAAACAGCTAAAAAGCCCCTTGCCAAGCTTTTTCAGAACCCTTCTGAGCTAATCTGAACTAATTACAGAATAAAAACACAGAGCAAAATTTTAAAACCAAGGACGTATGAAAATTTAGTCAGCCCCAAAACCAGGAAGTGACAGAGTTTTTCATTCATGCATCCTATAAACTCTGAAAGCGAGACAACCCCTTTTAAAGGGGGCAAGGATTGAAGCAATAAAGAGTGATTGCCCCCTTCAGTAACCTCCAATCATGTGTAATCACACATAGAGTGGACTTCGAAGCCTGCTCCATAGCTCTGGCTCATTTTTTATAAAGATTAAATAAAAGTTTTTTCACTTGTCTTCTTTTAAATTAATAATAAATAACTTTTTTTTTTTTTTTTTTGGGAATAAAGCAGCAATTAAGGGATCTCTTTTTGTTGCAAGTATAACTTTTAAGAAAAAAAATGGGACAAAAAAAACAGAAAAGAAAGCCTCTCCCAATTTTAATTTGTTTTGTTTTTTTTTTCGGACATAAGGTGTATCCCAATTTTAAAACAAAATGTATTAGGGGGGAAACCAAACCCAAAGATTGGTTTTACCAGTTTTAACAAGAAAAAACCCTTTTTTATTAAAATTTAATATTTGGGGTCTTTTCCCTCTATTTTTTTATACCAAACTTTTTAAACTGATCCCTTTTTGTACACAAAAAAATTTAAAAACTTTTTAATACAACTTGACATAAATTACATCTTTAATGTAATATTGGCATTTTTTAACGTAAAATTTTGGTCAGTCCCCATGACCTTTCCAAAAAAAAAGCCCCGGGAAAAACCTGCTCTGGAAAACTTTTTAAAAAAACTTTAAAAAACACCTGTTTTAGGACACGTTTTTTTCAGCCCCCCAAATCATTTTTAAAAACCTCATCTGAAAACAAATCAAATGCAGCATTTTGACAAATTTTTTGATGTGTTTTTTTTTTTTTCCCCCATTTTTTCGTGCTTTTTTTTTCTTTCGGGAAACAACCAAACAAACCCCATAAAAGGAAAATTTTTTTAAAAACCTCACCCAAAAGCGCATAAAAAACAGTTAAAAACGTTCCACACTGGGGATGAATTTTTTAGCCCAAATTTTTTTAAAAACTCCATTGTTTCCTATGGGCCATTGCATTGAAAAAAAAGGGCGCCAGAATTGAGATGCACTTTTTTTTTCACTTCCGAAACAGCTGAAACACCCAAAAAAACGCATGTAAAAATTTTTGTCATGGAGAAAACTTTTGGGGTTTTTCCCAAAGGGAAAACAATGAAAATAAAACTGGGGGCATTATTAGCTTTTGGTTTGCGTTTTGGTTTTTAAAACCCGCTCCAAAAACAGCCCCGGGAAAACAGAAACAAAATCGGGTCGTGTCAACCTACCCAAAAGGCAAGTCCCCACGCGGGGTTTTTTCAGCCCGGTTTTGCAAAGGGTTTTTTCCGGTTTTTGAAAAACTGCCTTGAAAACCCACTTTTAAACCATTTTTCACTGATTTTAAAAAAAAAATTTTTTTCATTATCCAACTGCAGGGGGAATTTCTGCAAGACAGTTTTTGACACTGCAGACGTTCCTAAAAACTTAGAACTTTCTTCCCCCCCTGTTTTTTTGGGCAAAAAAACAAAAACCCAATTTTGGGTGTAAAGGGGGGAAGGCTTAAAATCCGCAAAACCGAAACAAAAGCTTTCCCCCTAAAAAGCTAAGGAAAGACAAAAGAACAGTTTTTTTTCCCTTTCCGGGGGAATTGCACACTTATTTTTTCCCTTGACACTCAGTAGTGCGGGAAACCTTTTGAAGCACAAATTTTTTGGGGACACACAACTAAATGTATTCCCTGTGTTTTAAGTGCTGGGTTAAAACACCTATATAAAAGTGGAAAGGTGTTGTATTCCCCAGAAATTCGAAAAGTGTTAAGTACAAAAAATAAAATGTGTTTTTTGAAATGTATTTTAAAGGGATCTTTGAAAAAAGGGTTCTGTGTGGGTTTCCAAATCTTTTTTTTTTTAAACTTTCTTTTCTGATAATATTGGGGTATTGTAAGTTGTAAGCAAGCTTATTAGAAATCAATATCCCTCCCACACTCCCAAGATCTATCACTATCCCTATGCTATTTCAGGGTGGCTTTGTACTGGTCTATTCTTATTATTAAATCTATTAGCAGTTTACCAGTTGAGGTCTCCAAATGCAAGTGTGAACATAGCCTAACAGACACAAATAAAAACAAAAAATAAAAAAATTTTGGAAAACCCGAAAATCGTGGGTTTTGTCCCCCGTAAATTTCCCCTCTAAACGAAAAATTTAGTCCCCATACCGGTTATTTTCCTTAACTTCCTTTGAAAACTGAAAAACAAATGGGTGAAATATAGGAAAAATCCTAAAATCTTCCTAAGAAAAAAATTTTGACTTTGTTATTTCCAACCAGATTGATGGTTTATCACAATTCAAAATTATGCTTTTCCACTTTAAAAACCCCAAACATTCACTTTTAAGCCAAAGAGACTAACAACATAGTGTCACAAAATAACTTTGATGAATATTATGATCTTTAAACCTTTATACTTCGACATCATGAGATTATTTCCTTACAAAGAAGAGAGCAAATATAAGAGTTTATCCCCATTATGATGACAAGGCCCCCAGAACCTTTTTAATTACTTAAAGGGCCATTTTTAAAAACCCCCCCATATTTGCTATAAATGCATTTTTCTCTAGAGGGGGAAGTTCGAAAAAGGCAAAAAGATCAAATAGGGTTGGACCCTTTTCTCCAAGAGCCCTATAAAAAACCTGTAGTACATATGTCCTTGGATGAGAAAAAACAACCAGGAAACGATACATTTTTAATTTTTGGACTTTGAAATGTCGGGGTTCAAGAAAAAATAAAATTTCAAGAAATGATTTAAAGAAAAATAAAATTGAAAAAAGGTTTCCAGGCCCCCTAAAACCACCCAGCACAAAAGGGCACCTTTCTCAGGAGGCCCCCAACCCAAAACTATTTGGGTACACAGATATAGCGCATGAAGTAAAGAAACAAGAAGAAAGGTGGAAATTTCAACAGGTTTAAACATTGTTTTTGGAGTTTACTTAAATTTTTCAAAACCAAAGGATTTATCTTCCAAAAAATTTAAAGGGCAAAATTTATTAAATCAAAAAAAAAAAATCATAACAAAAAATAATTTTTTTTTCTTAGCCCCTCTACCAGGGAAACTTGAACCCAAATGGGCCCCTCCGTCTACATGGAATGAAAAAAATACTGGGGGGTTTTTCGTTTTAAAAAAACCCGGGCCCGGGAAATTTTGTCATCATTTGCAGGGTTTTTGGGGGAACAGCCCGTCGGGCAGTTTGCAAAAATTTTTTTTCCCCCCCCCCCCCAAAAAATTTTCCCCCAAAAAAACCATAAATAAAAGCTTAAAAACCAGCAGAAGATTTGGGGTGCATTTCAAAAGTTTTTTGGAATGACGGCAGTGTAAAAACCTGTCCGGTAGAAAATCTGTTCACCCCATCCACAAAAAGGTAAAAGGGTTTAAAACATTCCCGGTGTTCAGATGGGGAAAAAAATCCAAAAACTGTCTGAAAATCCAACCAAAAACCCTTTAACTGTTTTGGGAAGGCCCCCTAGATCCCAAACTCTGAAACATAGCAGCTCTGTTGCACAAAACCACTTAAACACCCCCCAAAAAAAAAGTCCCAAAATTTCCCATACAGTTCTGACTCAGGATGGTGCTAACTAACCCAGGTGTGTTTTTAAAGGGGGTTGAAACTTTAAAAAAAATGGGCAAATTTCAAATTTCAAAACGAAGGGGAATTTCCCTTTTGAATTTCGGGAAAACTTTTTTTCCCGGAACGAATTTCGAACGGGGGTTTACTTCGGGTGAACGAAGTTTGTTTTTTTGTTTTGAAAAAATTTGGCTGCACCCCAAAATTGCGCTAAAATGGGGCAAAGCACTCTGGGAGGAAAAAGGGGCAAAGCCGAAAGACTTTGGCAGAGGGGGAATTTCAATCAAGACCGGGGGGATTCGCGACGTACCGCACAATAATAAGTCCGGGCGCAACCCCGGAAAGCTCACACCCCTCTCACTGTGAAACATCGGGGAACGGCGGGCCCGGCTGATACTCTTACAAAGGGAATTAAATTTTTATATAGCGATTTCTGGGGGGGTGCCCTCACTTTCCCCAAAAGACTTTTCCCTCTTAATTTTTCTATTTCAAATTTTTTTTGGGGGGAAATTGGATCGAAATCCGTGTGCGGCCCCCCCACTGCACTGCAAAATAAAATTTCAATACCCAAAGGGGGGGAATCTAACCCCCCCTTTTTTGAAACCCTTTTAAAGAAACAGCTTTTTTTTAAATACAAATACCATTTTCATTTTTTTGGCTGCTAAATTTTTATTGCGCACTTTTACATCCGGGGTTAAATTTAAAGCTTTGTTTTGCGGGTGTGCTGACCCCAAGAAACCGCCTTTTTCATCCCCAAATATAAAAAATTTTTTTCCTGTACCCTAATTCCACAACCAAAGGGGTTAATTACAACTTTTAATCTTTTGTTGTGTGGCATGGGAAAAAAAACGCAATTGAAAACACCCCCAAAAACTACTATTTTTGGGGGGGGCTAAAAACCGGCGAAATTTTACACCCAAAGGGTTTAAAAATTAAGCGTTATTTTGCGGGCTGTGCGACCCCAAAAACCGTTTTTTTTCAACCCCAAAAAATTAAAAATTTTTCCTGTACCCCCTAATTCAAAAAGCAAAGGTTAATTACAACTGAAAATCTCTTGTTTGGGGGCTTAAAAACACGAAAATTTGGTTAACACGCTACAAAGCAAAAAAATTTTGTGCGCTCAAATTCCCTTTGGGCGAAAATTTACATGCAGGGTTTAAATTTAAGCGTTTTTTTGGCTGGTGTGCTGACAAAAAAAAAACCGTCTTTTTCAACCCCCCCAAAATATGAAATTTTTCATAAACCCTTTAATTCCCAACAAATTTTAATTTACAACTGAAATCTTTTTTGGGTGTGCAAAGGAAAACACGCAATAGTAACACGCAACAAAGCTACTTTTTTAAAGGGGCTCAATTTTTTGGGGCCCCCAATTTACAACCAGGGTTTAATTTTAAGCGTTTTTTTGCGGGTTGGGGCTGACAAAAAAAAACCCCGTCAAATTTTCAACCCCAAAAATATAAAAAAATTTTTCCTGTACCTAATTCACAAGCAAAGTTGTTTAAAACGGTATCCTTGTTTTTGGGGATTAAAAAACACCAATTTTAACACGCAACAAACCAACTAGTTTGTGGGGTTTAAATTTCCCTTTGGCGCAATTTAAATCCAGGTTTTTAATTAAAAGCGTTTTTTTTTGCTTTGTCCCTGACAAAAAAAAAACCTTTTTTTTTTCAAGGGCCAAAATAAAAAAATTTTTTCCTGTACCAAAATTAAAAACCAAAGGGAAAAATTTAACCTGTTTGGGTTTTTAAAACTTTTATTTTAAAAAAAAACACAGTGTTTTAAAACGACACTTTACAAGTAAATTTTTTTCCCCCCTGGCCATTTGTGGACGAAAATTTATATCCAAGGGTTACCCAAGCTTTTACTGGTTCATTTGGAGCAAAAACCCGGGTGTATATTTTTTCATATACAGAAATCCTCTTTAAACAGTGTCTGTACATTTTTTGAACAAAACAGTATGTCAGAAAAGAGAGGGGGGAGACTCTGCACCTTTCCCAGTGGCAAATGGGGAAAAAACATTCCTGGAAAAATGGCCCCCGGGCGCAGCACAGCAAGGGGAAAGTCCCCAGAGGGGGCACTCGGTTTAGGCCACAACTGCCCTGTCCCCTAGCGGCCGGTTGGGTTTTTTCACAACCCAAGGGTTTTTTGAAAGGGTTACTAGGTCATCCTCTTCCCCCCCCAGATGAAAATCTACAAACCCCCCCCCAAAAGTCGGGGGAACCTCAAACAAACCATTAGTTGGCCCCTGGCCCGGGGGGCGGGGCAGCGGCCCCCCCTGGCCCCCAGCCCGCCTCGTCCCCCATCCGGTTTTTCCCCCAGCCCGAGATCAACCCAGTTGGGCTGGGGTCACGCCACATATAGCGAGGGGTGAACAATTTTAGGAGGGCAACAGCAGCTACTGGCACGAAGAAATGGGGCCCCAAAAACGCCTTTCTTCTTGCATTTGGGGGAAAGTATAGGTGGAAAGTGGCATTTGGGGGTCCAAAATGGAAGGCAGCCTCGGCATAAAAAAGACCGGTTTTATGAAGGGGCAGCATTGGGTGATGAAACCCCAAAATAATTATGAGTTGCCGGGCCGCACTTGGGGGGCCGGGTAGGGAAAAAACTTCATCATCGGCAGAAAGAGGGGCGTCAGCTTGCGCGGGCAGGGAGCAGCGCAGCCCGCAAGTGGTCGTTTTGGCCGTAGCCGCAGGAAAGCACGAGTTGGTCGGGCCAAGCGGCCACGGGGTAAAAAAAACCCCCTTCGCCGGTCCAAGAAAAACAGCACAAAGGGGCTCACGAAGGGAGCGGGGGCAGTAAATTCCCCCCAGGGGGGAGCGTTTGGGGGAAAAAACCGATACCGGACCCGGTTTTGCAGTTTTTTTGCAAAAACCCCCGGAGGAGCCGAATATGGGTTTTAGTTTAAAAACTGTGGGGAGAAAGTGAAGGGGGGCCAGGACCAAAAGTTGGGACCCACGGGCCCCGCGCAACACAAAGCAGCGTCCCCCATCCCGGTGGGCCGGGAGAAACGTGGGCCCGATGTGGTGGTTCCATCCCCCCCGCAGCAACAGCAGCGCAGCAGCGCCCAGATGGGAAACAGGGCCCTTTCAAACCCCCAAGGCTCCACCACCTCGCAAAGGGGGCTTTTTCTCCTTTGACATCATCTCCCATTCCAGAACCCCTTTCTCCTCGCTACTCAAGGGGCCACAAATCCCTTTTAGCGAGGGGATTTCAAAGAGACAACAGTATGCGTCCAAAACCAAACCAAAGGGCAGCCAGCTGCCTTTCTCCTTTCCCCCTTTTTTTGGGACTCGCCGTCCCCCCCCTTTCCAAAAAGGGGGGACTTTTGCACGTTCAAGAACTAATGGCTTGTTGCCGAGCCCCAGATGGGAGTTCCAAACCGTAATTTCTTTTTTCCCAAAAAGGGAGTACCACACTTCCCTAAATATAAAACAGAAAGGGGGGTCAGTCCTTGAGCTTAAAATTGGGTTTTTCCAAAGGGGCACGGCCGCGCGGACGTCTGGACTGGGAAACTACGGTTTAAAGGGGCCCTACATGTCCCCTTTTCGGCCCCCCTGGGGTTTAAAGTCTTCCACCCAGGCAAAAACCAACAACTTGGACAGAGACGCCCCTTTTCCCTCCACTTTTTCAAAAGCGCACCCACCCCCAATTTTCCGCCCCTCCTCCCCCACCCCCCACCCACCATCTCAGCCTCCACAAGTACTGCCCATCATACCAAAAAGTGGGAGGGGGACAGCCGGGGTCCCCGCAGTTTTTACACCCGGCTGCCCCGGCGAAACGAAGTCACACAAAGGGGGGGAAAATGCCCCCGCTCCCGCAGCAAGAAATCATGTGGGGGCTTTCTCCGCGCCAACCCGCAAAACGAAAACCCGGTGACGACATTTTGGGGGGAAAAAGGGCCACGCTGCAAACCAGGAGGGGGGTCCATTTGCCCTGCATTGGGGGCCCCTTTTCAATCTGGGGTTTTGAAAAGGTTCCTGAAGTCTTCCCAAACCATCTTCAAAGATTCCCGAAATGGCCCCGGAAACTTTGGCCCTTCACTTTTTCCCCTTCGTTTCAAAGCCCCGGGAAAACCCTCCTCGAGTTGCAGCGGCAGAACTCCCTCCCCCCAAAACACTCTGATAAAGCGAAGTTTCCACCCCTGGAAATTTCCCGCCCGCACATGTTGGAAACCCAAATGAAAAAAAAAGAGAAAGGCCCAAAAACGATTTTTTGATGAACCCCGGCAGACAGAATTTTCTCCCCTGTGTAACTTTGATGTCAGCCGTGGCAGCTCATTCGTGACACTTTCCTTTTTTTGAGGGCCCTTCGGGGGAGGGGGCGTTATTTTCATTCCCCCAGGGCAAAAGGGATGAAAAAACACAATTTCCCCTTCTTCATGTCCCGGAACAGAGGGGAAAAATCTGTCCCGGGGAGGGGATGGAAAACGGGCGACTACAAACTCCCGGGGCCCCAAAAAAGTCCCCGGGGGGGAAATGAAAAGGACAAGAAGGAAGGGGCAGGGGCAAACTGGAGGAGGGGGAAGGAGGGTGGGAAGAAGAGGCAGATGACCCCCAAGCACCGTGGCAGTATAAAATTGGGAAAAGGAGGCAGGGGGCCCCTCGGACACTTGTGCAATGGCCTGCAGCATGCCCTTTTTTGCCCCGGCTAGTGAAAAGCCGAAATAGTCAGAAAATTCCGGGAAGGGATGACTTTTGGGTCCCACCCTATTGGAAACCCCCGCTAAAACCCCCGGGCCAAAATGGGGGGCCCCCCTTTTTTCCCCGCATTGAGAGGGGGAAGGGCAAACTTTAAATACTATAGAGAAATCCCCGAAAAAAAATTGGCTGCGCCATGTGGGCCCGGGATCGTCCCTCCTTTGACAGGTTTGACCCGGGGGGTTCCTCAGCGCTCACCCTAAATAAGGCCCCCGGCTGCTTTGGGAAGGGGGGGGGTAGGAGCAGTACCACTTTCCCTCATTTTTAACCAAATCGGAGTCACTGAAGAGCACTTCCTTCCCCGCCCAAGGGGGAGGCAAAATCGCCAACAGCAGCACAGCAGCACCCGCAGGACCTGGGAGTCCCCCCGAACCAACAGGTTTGGGCCCAAATTGGGGCCCGCACCTGGGCCCCCCTCAGTTTAAAAAGATCCGCTGGGCTACTGGGCAGCCAAACTGGATGTGGGCCCCCCAACTTGCCGATTTGCAGTGGAGAAGCTGTCCTGCCCGGCCCCGGGAGTGTGGCATCAGAGCGGGTTTTTTCAGTGCGGGTGGGCCATCCTTTTCCCCAAAAGGGGAACACCCTTGCCACGGGAAATGTGGAACGACTGACCTTTTTCCAAGAAGAATTTAGCCTGGGAAGGCCAGGGTTTCCACACACCAAAAGCCCCTTTGGCCCCAGTCCGGGGTTTTAAACTACCCCCCAGCCCCAAAAAAGAAGCCGCCACCCGCCGATGCCCCACATCTTTCTGACAGTTTCTCCATCCGTCTACCACCAACTTTACCAGGGACTGGTATTTGGGCCCCCCACCTCAAAACTCTTCATTGTGCCACTCAAAAAACCCTTTATGCTGCGCTTTCTGTTTTCTGTTTTTCCCCTGACGATTCCCCCCCCCCCCAAATTTTTTCATTGTGGGGGCTGCTGACCTAAAGCTGCTTTCTGTGGGCCCGCTTCCTTTTCCCTCCCCCACTGTGTCCCTTGGCCACTTTCCTGACCCCATGCGCGCCGCCCCTTTAACCTCCCCGCTCTCGGTCCCTTTTGCCACCCCTTGGGCTTCCCCAGTTTTGCCACCTCCAAATGTCATTGTGCCACTTTCCTGACTCTGCTGCGCTTTTCCGGAAACCCCCACACTGGTGATTGTGCCCCTCCGTGGGCCCAATACTGTTTTGCCGCCCCCAGAATGGGCCAAATTTTGCCCCCGCCTTACTGAAAGCGCTTTCTTTTCGTGACCCCCAACTGTTTTGATTTTTTTCCATTCCCGTGGTTCCCCCCCTTTTTTTCCACCTCCAAATGTCTTTTTGCCACTGCCTGACCTCTACTGCTGCCGCCGTGGGCCCCGCTATCAGTCATTGGCCCCCTCCCGTGGGTTTCCCGTTTTTTGGGCCCCCCCAGAAAAGGGGCCCCCCCCCCCTTTTGGGGGCCACCCTACCCATGCGCTGTGGCTGCCCGCCGCCCCCTCCACACTCTTTTCACTATTTTTGCCACCTAGCTCACCCCTTGTTTTTTTTTTTGCTTTTTTCTGGCATGACTTTTTTCCCCGGGTACATTCCCCCCTTGAGTTTTTTTTGGGAGTTTTTGCCCTCTTAATGCCCAGGGGAAATTTTAATAATTTAACATTCTAAGAAGGGCGGGAGTCATGTGCGTGCCCCTACTAAAAAACCCAAAAATTGTATGAAGACCAAACCCCAACTCCCCTGCATTTTTAAGCATGGCCCAACATTTCTAAAAGCAAACCCCGCAGGCTCGTGCAGCCCGGAAAAAACTGCTTTTTTAAAGCATTCCCTGCCCAAGTAATTCGGAACGAAACAAATTTTTTTTCGTAAAAAATTTGTCGAAGGGGGCCGAATTTGAATTTTTGAAAAATTCCCCCAACTCAAAAACCCTTTCATTAAAAAAGGGCTTCAAATAAGGGGGGATGAAAAAAAAAGCAACTTTGCAATTAGATGTCATTTGCAAAGCTGTCTTGTTTTCACAGTCTCCCTTATCTTCATTTTGTGTAAACAGTGTTCCCCAGTGCCGGTCGGATCCCACCTACTTGCATTTCATTGGCTGCCGGCTCTACTAATTTACATTCTGTTCGGCCCCTGGTCATATTCATGGGAGCGTGCATTCCTTCCTCTCTCACTCAGAATAAGGGTCCGGCAACAATTTCACTCTATACAGCCACCAGCTCCTCAGTGACACTGCAGCTGCTTCTACAATCAGAAAACGTCAGAATCTTGCCTCACTGCCTAACTCTATTTGATGTTTAGGGCCGGCAACAATTTCACTCTATACAGCTAGTGACACTGCAGCTGCTTCTACAATCAGAAAACAGCAGAATTGTGTAAACACAGTAGGGAGACGGATCTGTGCTGTGGATGAGTTCATAGAAGACTGGATTCAACTGTAAAAAATCTCCAGCTGTGAGAGGAGAAGAGATCAGTGCTCTGAGTTCATAGAAGACTGTCTAGACTGAATGCAGGCCTGTGGTATGTAAACAGTTCTTACAAAATAAGACTGCATAGCGAGAGGACAGTGACATATGGACTCAGAGGGGGGCACACTGATCGGGAGCGAGCATGAACAAGTGAAGGGGGGATTGATGTCTTCCCCCTTCGTTAAAAAAACACCCTGCTGTGGAGGGGGGGAAGCCCACCTGGATTTCTAGGAACTGAGAAAATCAGGCTTCAAGAAAACAGCCGAACTGATGAAGCGATACATCCTCTTTAAGGTATACAACTGACCAAAATTGGACTCACCAGGAACATTGGTGATGATGTCAGTCAGCAATAGTTACTGTACGGGGAATATCCTCCCCCAAACTCTGTTATCTGCAAGCCTCTCTATCTAGTCTAGTGTTGTAGGAAAGTCTATCTAAGACACAGATGATTTTGTCCTTTAACTGTAACTTGTGCTTCAACTAGATCATACATTTGCATTTAGGGCATGTTCACACAGCACATTTGAAATGTGGTATGTATTTTATTTTTTGTACCAATATTACATACCATATTACGTTAGTTAATAGTGGTGAGGCGATTACGTTGGGACCATCTTAATCTTTTTGAACACTCGGGTATCGCCTGGGATCGAGATAGTCGTCCATCATCGACAAAGATTGTCGATAGTGGGTGGCCTTTCGATTATGAGCGTTACCATTAAAGTATTTGGGGAGTGGCAATCATACACCATCATTCTTACACCCAAACAGGGCTGGAAGAAGCTGGAATTAACAATCCACCAAACAGTCAAACATGGATACGAGCTACATCTTAGGCAACAACACTTAGGTTATAAAAGCCACAGAAAAAAAAATCCACCACACCATTCACTATTTCCCTGTCTTGCTACCACAGCATGACCCTTTAAACCTTGCATCACCCACAAATTAAAAAAGTGCAGAAGGCAGTATGATTTGAACCATATATTACTTGAACTGGACATTGAATAGTTCCCTGTCTGGAACGCGAGCCATATGGACCCAAACCTGCATGACAACCCAGATTTAAAGTGCCGGAAAAAGGGATAAAGTCTTTTCAACCACCATTTTAGTTTTCACTGGACATTGCGACTATACAATGTCCCTGGGCCACAGCATGAGACACAACACCTGCATGACCCCCAGATTCTAAACGCTGCCGGGGGAAAAGGAAGTCTTTTCAACACCATTTTAGTTTATTTCAATGGACATTGACTATACTGTCATGAGACACATGCATTGAGCCCAAATTAATGCTTGACCCCAGATTAAAAAGTGCGGAAAAAAATGATGTCTTTTCAACCACATTTTAGTTTCCTCTGGACATTGAATCATTTCCTGTCATGGGCCACAGCTTGAGGCCCCTTTCCTGCAATGACCACAGATTAATATTGTGCCGGTAAAAAAGGTGTCTTTACATTCATCCATTTTAGGTTTCACTGGACATTGACTATAACCTGTCCTCGGGCCACAGCTGAGCCCCAAACCTGCATGACCCCAGATAAAAAGTGCCGAGAAAAAAGGGAGAGTCTTTCAACCTCCATTTTAGTTTCAATGGACATTGGACTATACCTGTCCCTGGGCCAAGATGAGCCCCAAACCTGCATTACCCCAGATTAAAAAGTGCCGGAAAAAAGGGAGTCTTTCAACACACATTTTAGCTTGAACTGACATTGACTATATCTGTCCCGGGTACCGCAGGACTGAATGACCATTAAACCTGTCTGACCCACAGATTAGAAAGGTGCGGGAAAGGAGTCTTTCCAACCAGCATTTTTAAGTTGAACTGGACAATTGACATATACCTGTACTGGACAGCAGTATTGACCATTAAACCTCTGCTCTGATCCCCAAATTAAAAAAGTGCGGGAAAAGGAGTCTTTGAACCACCCATTTTAGTTGAACTGGACATTAACTATATCTGTCCTTGTACCGCTGAATGACCCTAAACCTGTACTGACCACAGATTAAAAGTGACGGAAATAGGAGTCTTTCACCACCATTTTAGTTTCACTGGAAACATATACTGACTGTCTGGGTATCGCTTTGCCCTCCGTATGAGTGCGGACCAAATTGAGCTTTCACTTGGAAATACTGGTGGTCTAACGCTCCTGTTCCCCCACCAAAGGTGGCCTTTTTCTTGCATTCTTTTTTCTTATTTTACTCCAACGTCTGCTGGAGAAATTGTCTCTGTACTTTGTTCTCTGTCCGTGCTCCGATACTCCATGTTCTCTGAATACCTACATCTGGTCAAGTTTTCCTGTACCTCCCTTGTACAATTTCAGAGGATTTTTTTACCAGCTATTTTGTACATGCAAGTTTTTTTAGATAGTTTACATTCTAGAAAACCATTTTTAAAATAGGATGGAAAATCCCACCAATGTCTTTGTTTCATCTTTTCTTTAATTGTAATTAAAATGGGTTGCCAATAAGGGATTGATAGAGGGGCTTTTTTAAATTTGTTAAAGATCTTGCAAAAACAGTGTTGAAGTCATTTTGCAATATCGTGTCCATTAACAGTGTCCTACACTGTTCCTGTTTCTGACCTGCACCCTCACCTTGAGCCACTCTTGACAATTTTGGAAGAACAAATGTCTGTTAGAAACACTATTTTTTTTTATAATAGGACCTGTAGTATAGCTGCTATTTCAAAGCAAAATGCCCCCAAATCAAAAGCATGACCTTGGGAGCCACTCTATTTGGACAATGTGGAAGAACAAATGTCTGTTAGAAACAAAATTTTTTTATTCTAGGACATGTATGTATTGACTGCACATTTCAATGCAGCATGACCCCAAAAAATTATTTAAAATGACATCTCCCCCCCCAGCCACTATTAAAACAATGCATGAGGGGAGAACATTCCCACTTTAAAAGACTTTCTGTTCCAAAGGACCATGATTACTTGCTGTATCTCACAGCTAAATGACCCCAAAAAATGATAATATGAAAACTTCTCAGCCCATATAAAAAATTGTGAGGGTGAAATGCCACTTTAAAAAGCCAATTTCTGTTCCAAAGGAACCATCAATTATTGCTGTATCTCACAGCAACATGACCTCAAAACCATTGACCAATGCGAAACTTCTAAAGATAATGTGAGTAAATGGTCAATACAGGTGTTGTCATGAAACCTTGCTGTCTTTTACAGTCTCCTCAACAGTCAAATCCAGCAAAATGAACTGTTGGGAAATGAGAATAAAAATTGCAGTTAAGGAATTATCATTTTAAAAAAAAGTTTCAAGAGGGGACCATTTTGTTTGAAGATGGTATGGAAGTAGACTGGAAAACTAATCGGTGACCTCTGGCATTGGCGGGACCCAAAAACTTATACAGAGCATCATGCAACTGATTCATCTTATGGGGAAAGGTTCAATCGATCAACATTATATGTGGAAAGACGGGGATGACAGTTTGTATGTAATGACTCCTCACCAGCTGTGCTGAAGGTCCCCCCCTGGCCGGCTCAGTTATGACGCTGGCTGCTGGGCAGGACAACAACCTCTATGGATGGCCGGAGCGAGCTCGGGCCATTCGTCCCCATTTTGGATACCAGAATTCTATTGGGGGTCCGGAACACATCCAAAAAACATCGGTGTTGAGGACGCAGGATGTACGTGCACAATGATTTAAGATGATCTCTGTGTGTTGGATGTGTTGCCCTGCATTGCTGCAGTTGGTGAGGTGGGTAAATATAGATTGCAGAGGTCACACATTAGCTTCTGCACCTTGCATGATGCTGCCGCTACGGCTACTTGGCACCTTACTGCTGGTAAACGTAGCCTGTTGTTTTTTTGTGTCCTACGTGACATTTGACGGGGACGTGAGCAGACGCAACAGTTGTCTCCACGTTGATCAATCAGCAAGGTCTCCATTTCCTGCATTTTACTCTCTATTTGGCGTGGGTGGAAGGAAAGTGCTGAGTTTTGTTTTGTACCGTGAGGATCAGGAGGGTGGCACCAAGTAAACTGTTGTTCTTCCTCTTGATGGCCTTAATGCGAGGATCCTGTTGGAGGAAATGGAGCATCCAAGCACTAATGTGAGAGATGGAGCCTTGATCCCCAAACCTCTGAGGATCGAGGGGCACTAGCAAAACTGATCTTCCTCATCTCCCTATTTTTTCCCTCCAGCCTCAAATTCGCACCACCAACCTCTTTCCAAGGCAGGGACGTCGGTTAAGTCCGGCTGTCTAGGAATACTCCTCCTCCCTCCTCCTCCTCACGCTGCCTCGATCCTCGGCTGCCTCCGGCCACAGCTTCTACACAGCTCTGACTTGCCTGAGATGATGCACACTGAGAGTGATGCACCACCTTGCACTAGCTCTGGACCCCGAACCACTATGCATAATGAAGACCGAATGATGAAATTGTTGAAAATGTCGGGCCTTGTGGATTTTGACGGTCGCAGAGAAAGGCTCCGTGTCCACACATCTGGTTTCCATACTCCTCTCCGTCTGATGGCCGGGAACAAGTTGTTTCAGAAGACTACCGGTGGCAGTGATCCAACGATCGTTCCAGATCAAAGATCCCCACAATGTCATGCTGCAGGGAATTGGTCGGCACTGGACCATTTTGGTGGCTTCATTCAAAAACTGAGCAAGGATGGTGCACGAGCTCTTTGACCTGCCTTCCACTCTCGGTGGCTCATACAACCCGAGGTCCGAACCGTGCTTGTCAGGCCATATGTTACTTCGTACTGGCGTAATGGAATTGCAGCTGCTGCCACAATTGCTGGACGCATGTGGAGCCGAGGGTGGAATTCCAGGTTGTTGCCACGTCAAAATGAGACGGCTTGACGGGGAGACGAGCTGACGACTGCAACGCAGCAAGGAGGGACGAAGAGGGTGAGAGCGAACGGCACGGAAGTGCGAACTTAGACTTCGAGCCTTTCACTCAGAAGGCAGAGTCGAGACCGGGTAGAAGCTCTTTCTTAGAATTGACTGGTAGACAAGGTTTCATGACATGTTGCCAGTAAGGGTTGTGCTCCAGTCTACCGATCTTAAGGGGCACGGGCCAGCAGATTTCGCCCAGTTATCGCACCCCCCTTGCCTTGGCAAAGGTCTTGGCACCCAGCACCCCGCACGCTACGGTCTTAGTTGCGGACGAGCGTACACGCTCTGGACCTGTGTCGTGGACGGTATCCAAGACGATTAATTTTAAAAAACACGGCCTGGTTTCTCTGGGCACGTTTGATGCCACAAGCAGGACCTTGGGGGGAAAGAGAACCCTTGCACCATCACTGCAGGTTTTGAAGAGAGTGCGACGAGCCTCCGAGAGCCACCGTCACCAACTGTGACATCCACCAGTCACCAGTGAAGCTTGTCTCAGAGATATAGCGCGCCTTGGCCGTGTTTACTACGTCCCATGTAGTCAGTGGTAAGATGGACTTTTCCGGCCACAGATGCAGACATGAGGCGCTTGAAATTTTAGTATGGTCACGTGGCTGCAGGGCAGGCGACGGCTTTTCTGGCAAAGAAATGCCGTTGCTCGCATCTGGGTATTGGGGGCAGGCTACAGCACATGAACCATGTCGGAAAACCATCTGTGTCCACCCAATGGAAGGCAACATTCACAAGGCACAAAAGAACTGGCTATGCCGACATTCAGGGCTTTTGCTTGGGGATGGTTTGGCCGGTTTATATTGATTCTTCTGCTCCCAAACCTGGGAAGACACAGAGGCTGGCTGCTTAGACTGGCCGCAGTACGGCATTGCAGGTCGTCAAACTCGGCGGATGGAAGACAGGGGGTAGGATAGGATGGGTCTCTGGTGGTGGCTGGTGGTACTCGTGGGCGACGGTGAGGGCTGTGAAGGCAGAGGCTGATCCTGTTCATGACTCTGCAGAGACATGGGCAGCTGAGGAACGCTTGGTGGTGGGCGGGAAGAGGAGGAGGCGGAGACAGAGGGTGTGAAAGTAGGTTGATCCGGCCGGCGTCAGTCCTGGCCTTTTTTGGCCAAATGTTGCCTCCATTTCAAACTCATGCATTCGCTGCATGTGACTACGACATTGTTGTTGGTGGTTAACCACCTAAGGTTCTGGCCCTATACCTTATGCGTTTACGCATAGGCTGGCATATGAGCTTCGCCTGGGTGAATCAGACGGCTTGGTCAAAGAAGGCCAGGCTTGAGAGGTCCTGGGACCTTTTTGACGGCGATATAAGCGAGAGGGCGAGGTTTCACTGACCGTGGCTGGCGGAATCATATCAGCGGACTTATCGCGACCGCCCTCTCCCTTTTTGAGGCGGAACCCCATATTGACACTAACCCAATTTTTCGTCTTCCTACCTCGTTCCAAGTGCATGAAGCCCATCGCAAGCAAATTTCTGCTGGAATAAGACCAGTTGGATCCGCAATGTCGTCATCATCTTATCATCAAACACAGGTGACTTGGTTCGTCCCTGGACATTCTGATCCAGGAGCTGCGGGCTACAAGCCAAGAGGGACTGCAAGGCGTTGCCGACCTCACGGGATTTTTGCCGATTGACCGGGTCTTCCTTCTCCTCCTACTGATGGCATCAGTACCTGGGCGTCAAGACTAGAGAAAATCATCCTCTACTGGTCTTGATTCTTTTAACATGCCTTCTGGACCACCAAAACCGCATTTTGTCCTCAAAGAGGTCTTCAGAAAATGGATTATCCACAGTTGGTGGCGTACACGACGTTGACATTGGGCCTGCTTCATGTTGGACGGATCGCTGGTGTTGATGATGCTCGACATTTGTGGCGTCGTGACTTGGCAGAGGACGAGGGACCGGTATGACTGCTGGATGCAGGTTGCATTAACAACTGAAGGACAGATTGCGCACGCTTCTGTTCGTTACTGAGATTCACCAGCGGCCACCTCCTGACCCCAGCGATGGACAGGCCTGAGAACCGGTCCATGCTAAACTGGAAGATTACTCTGGCTATGCGTTGTTGTCGACAGCTATGGAAGTGCAGCACCTTTGCTCGTACCTCTACCTCATGTCCTACTCCCCTCTTTGCTAGCCTTACACCAGAATTTCGCTCCATGTTCAGAAATATAAAAATTTTGAGAGGAAGGTATGGGACAGAGTTTTTGGAAAGTCTGTTATTGAAAGTCTGGCACAAATCCACTATCTCAAATCCCATCAAATAAACAAATTGCTGGATTCATATATAACTGCAAAGTAGATTCTATCAAACAAATGCTCGCCTGCGCCCCAACAACGTGAAAAAAACACGTATTTGAAATGTATTGGATTTATACAAGGTTTTTTCGGCTACCTCTCAATTCACCTGTCGGTGACCATATAAAATTGCTGTATCAAATTTAACTGAAATAGATCTAATCAACAAAGCTGGCATGAGCCCAGGGCGTTCATAGGGCGGGGAAGGAGTAACCATCGACAAGGGATGGGCGTTTTTTCCCGGTCGCCCGGGGCGCCCGACAACGGCGCCGCTCACCCGAGGGGGGGCGCACCTAGCGGCCGCCCTTGCCCGCCCCGGAGGAGCGCCTCCTGACTACCTCGCGCGACTGTTTTAATAACTAGTTCGCGCAGAAGCCCAGCAGACTGCAGGGATGCGAGAGGGACGGATCGTTCCGCCTGAATCCCTCACACCTGTTTCAGAGTCGCAGGGCCGCAGCCTCCAGTTTTCACCGCTCCCCCTCGCGACGCATCTGAATCTATCCTCGGATGGATGCTCATGAGCCAGCAAGGAGATCCCTGGGAGCTGGTGTGCAGCGTAAGCCAGTTATGGTTGACGTCACGCTGTTAACACCAGCTCTGCAGCTCCACATGTGAGCAGCTCCGGACCCCGCGGCCGACGCGGGACCCAGGTGACAGTACTCTTTTGTTATTTTATTATAATTACTTACAGTGCGGACGGCACTCCTGGGATTACAGGGGGGGCATCTACTGGCTAAAATGGGGGGCATCCTGGCTACAAGGGAGGGAAACCTGGCTAACAACTGGGGGAATACTGGCTACAAGAGGGGCATCTTTTCCCCAAACTTGGGGCATAGCAATTGGGGGCAATACTGGCTACAAGAGAGGGCATCACTGGCTACAATGGGGGCATCTGGCTACCAAGGAGGGGACACACTGGCTACCAGGGGGGCTTGTTGGCTACAAGGTGGGGACACCATGGCTACCAGGGAGGGGCCACACTGGCTACAAGGGGGCACATGGCTACCAATCGAGGGCACAATTGGCTACAATGGGGCATTCCTGCTACAAGGGGGGGCTTCTCTGGCTCAATGGGGCGCATCCGGCTTACAAATGGGGGCCACACTGGTACAACGGGGGCATCCTGGCTACAAGGGCGGGCTCACTGGCTACAATGGGGGAATCCTGGCTACAGCGGCGCGGCTACATGGCTACATTGGGGGCATACTCTGGCTACAGTGGGGGCACACTGGCTACAATGGGGGCACCCAGGCTACAATGGGGGCACACTGGTACAATGGGGCACAATGGTTACAATAGGGGAATCCTGGCTACAAGGGGGGCAACATGCGGCGTACAATGGTGGGGGGACTACTGGCTACAATGGCGGGCATCACTGGCTTACAATGGGACACACTGCGGGGGCTACACAGTGGGGGCTTCCTGGCTACAATGGGGGCACAATGGCTCACTATGGGGCACACACTTGGCTACAATGGGGGGCTATCCCTGGCTACATGAGGGTTCACACTGGCTCAATGGGGGCACAATGGCTACCAAGGGGGGACATATGGCTACCAAAAGGGGGGCATCTCGGGCTACAATGGCGAGGCCATCCTGGGCTACAAGGGCGCGGCACATCCGGCTACAAGGGGGGCACATGGCTACAAGGGGGCATCCTGGACTTCAATGAGCGGCACAACTGGTACAAAGGCGGCATATCACTGGCTACAAAGGGGGCATACTGGCTACAAAGGGGGCACACTCGATACAGGGGGGGAACACTGGCTACAAAAGGGGGCCGGGAACTCTGGACTCAGGGGGGGGCATCACTGGCTCTACAAGCGGGGGGACCATCACTGGCATACAATGGGGGCATCCACCTGGCTACAATGGGGGCACACTGGCTACAGGGACGAGTGGGCATAACTAGGCTTACAGGGGTGGGCCATCACTGGCTACAGGGGGCATCACTGGCTCAGAAGGGGGGCATCACTGGCTGAGGGCGGCTTTATGGCTAACAGGGACATCCTACTGGCTACTAGGGGAACTTATCTAATGATAAACAGGCGGCATCACTGGAGAGCTACAATTGGGGCACCACTAGAGCTAAAAAGGGGGGAGTCGGGGGGGGCAATAACTGCTAAAGGGGGGCACCATATCTATGGCCTCACAAGGGCGGGCAACACTGGCTACAAGGGCAGGGGCAACCACTGGCTACAGGGCGTGCACTCACCTGGTTACAGGGGGCATCACTGGCTACAAGGGGGGCCATACACTGGCCTACAAGGGGGCACACTGGCCTTCTGCGGGGCGATCTCTGGATACCAGGGCAGTGGGCATCACTGGATACAGGGGGGCATCATGGCTAGAAGGGGCGCCATCACTGGCTTAAGGGAGGCATCTACTGGCACAAGGGGACATCTACTGGATACAGGGCCCGGGCACTTATCTAATGGCTTCTGGGCGGCGCACATTCACTCGGGCTACATGGGGCACACCACTAGCTACAATGGGGGCATCACTGGCTACTTGGGGGCCATCTGTGGCTTACACAGGGGGCACATCTCTGGCACTACATTTGGGGCAAACTGGCTCTAGGGGGGCACAATGGCTAAATGGGGCACACTGGCTATAATGGGGGCACACTGGCTACAATGGGCAAACTGGCTAACAATGGGGGGGGGCGGGGGCATACTGCACTAGAAGGGGTGCACACTGGCTACAATGGGGGGCAAAATGGCTACAAGGGGGGACATGGTACAATGGCGGGAACACTGGCTACAAAGGGGGGCCACACTGGCTTACAATGGGGGCACACTGGATACAATTGGGGCACACTCGGATACAATGGGGGCATACTGGCTAGAAGGGCGTGCCCCACATGGCTACAATGGGCGGCCACACTGGCTACAAGGGGGGCACATCTGGCTACATGGGGGCACACGGCTAAATTGGGGCACCTGGCTACAAGGGGGAATCCTGGCTACAATGGGGGGCATCTAGGCTACAAGGGGGGCCATCCTGCTACAGGGTCGGGAACAATGGCTTTACAAAGGGGGTCCACCTGGAGACATGAGGGGCAACAATGGCTACAAACCGATGGGGACCATCCACTGGCTTACAAAGGGGCAATCATGGCTACCCAAGGGTGGCACACTGCCTACAAGGGCCGGGGGAACACTGCGCTACAAGGGGGTGGAAACACTGGCTACTGGGGAGGCTTCTACTGGCTTCAGGGGGGGCATCACTGGACTTACAAGGGGCGGCATAAATCACCCTGCCGCTACAATGGCGGGCAACACTCGGCTACAGGGGGCATATCTGGCTACAGGGGGGGGCTATCACTGGCTACAGGGGGGCCACACATCACCTGGCTAGCCCAGATGGGGGGCCACATCATCACTGGCTACGGGGGCATCTACTGGCTACAGGGGGACATCTATGGTACAGGGGCATTAATGATTACAGGGGGCAATATACTGGTACAGGGGGCTTTCACTGGCTCAAGGGGAAAACTAGCTACAAGGGGGGCATCATTGGCTACAGCGGGGCCCATTCTGGCTACAAGGGGGCATTCTCTGGCTACAAGGGGGCATCTACTGGCTACCAGGGGGCAATGGCTACAGGGGTGCATCAATGGTACAGGGGGCGATCACTGGATACAATGGGGCCATCATGGTACCAATGGGGGGCACATGGATAACAAGGGGGGAATTCCTTGGCTACATTGGGCGGACACAATGGCTACAATGGGAACACTGGCTACAATGGGGGCATCCTGGCTTACAAGGGGTGCACATGGCAACAATGCGGAGCACACTGGCTACAAGGGGGGAATCCTGGCTCACAATGAGGGGCAATCTCTGGCTACAGGGGGGCATCTCCACTGGGCTACAGGGGGGAGAGGCATCTTGGCTACCAGGGGCGCAGGACAAATCACTGGCTACAGGGCGGGTATCCTGGCTATAGGGCGGCACCCACATCATCTGATAACAGGGGGCATTCCAACTGGCTAATGGGGGCATCAACTGGCTACAGGGGGCATTACTGGCTACTGGGGGTCTACTACATGGCTATAGGGGGCTTACTTACATGGCTACCGATATGAGATGCTATAGATGTGGGAGTTTGTATAGAGATAGAAATTGGTTGGAAAATGCTGATAAAATGATGAGTCTTAAGATATTTGTTTTGTAAAATTTTTCTACAGTGAAGAGTCGGGGAGTCTAGTCTTCATGGGTTGTGGAAGATGGTTGGAGAAAGAAGACAAGAGATTAGTATTGTTGCGTTCACTTTCTGAGAAAGTGAACAACTATTCAGGTGAGACGTCTACTGTGAGTCCACTTGAATTTAACTTTACTGTATACAATTTATTGGTCGGCAGAGCATCGTTGTTCAGCCGATATAACACCAATGTTTTGATGGTTAATATTTGGTTGATAGTATATATGGTTATGTATTCAGTAAATGGGTCAAAGTTTGTTATTATTCAGTTACTATTTGCTGGTGATATTGTGGTCACGGTTTGTAGTTGCTGTATTTGGGTCAATATGTGGTGATTATGTGGTCCCATGGTGTGGTAGTATTATTCGGTACTGTGTGTGGTGATATGTGCGTCTTGGTGGTCTTGGGATTCTGCGGTTGGCGGTTAGCTGTGTCTATTTGGTTAACTGTATACTATTATCTTCGTTATTTTATATGTAGCAAAGATTGTGGTTAAAGCATTTTCTGTATATTTTAGATTTGTTGATTGATGGTGAAATGTGTATTCATTATGGCACATTATGTTAAAACCATGTTTGGGGGTGGGTGCGGCGGGGCAGGGGGCGAAATTTCTTCACCTCGCCCTTGAGTGAATTTTAGCCTAGGAAACTGCCTGCCAGCGCAAGTGAAAAAAAACACGTGTATTCTGAAATGTACATTCGGATTATAAAAGGTAATTTTTGGCTCCTCATCAATTCACCTTTGGTGACTACAAAATCTGCTGGTTATTCAAATTTACTGCAAAGTGATCTAATCAATCAAAGCTGGACCTGCCGCCAAAGTGACTAAAACACGTATCTGAAAATTGTATTAGGATAATACAAAGGTATTTTCTAGGCACCTATCAATTACATGTGGTGACTATAACAAATTGCTGCATTCAAATTTAAGTGCAAGCTTGCCTCATGAAAAAGCTGTAGTGCCGGCAAAAGTCAAAAAACACGTATCTGTTATGTATTCATATATACAAGTATTTTTGGAACCTTTCAATCACCTGTGGTCGACTTTAAAATTGATGGTTCAGATGTAAGTGCTGCAAGCTGCATCAATGAAACAAATGATTGTATTGTAGTGCCGCCCCCCCACCCCAAAGTCAAAAAACACGTTTCTGTTATGTAAGTCGTATACATAATAGATATTTTTTGGCACCTTTCAATTCACCTGTGGTGACTATATAAAATTGCTAGTGGATTTCAGATTTAAGTGCAAGCTTGCCCTCAATGAAACAAAGCTATTTGTCCTGTAGTGCGACACAAACAAAGTAAAAAAAAAATCTCAAATCAGTTATGTATTCGTATAATACCAAGATATTTTTGGCACCTTTCAATTCACCTGTGGTGACTATAAAATTGCTGGATTCAAATTTAAGTGCAAGGTGGATATATCAACAAAGGTTGAATGGGCAAAATTGAAAATGAACACCTATCTGAAATGTATACTGATAATAAAAGTGGAGTTTTGTACCTAACAAAGAGACCTGTAGTTACTAGAAAAGATGTGTATCCTATAAGTTCAGGCTGCCCAATATCCAGGAAATATTTCAATAGAAAACTGTTAATAATAAAGCTATTGCAGTGCAGTGTCTACACTAAGTCTTGGTGAACTTTATCCAGTATTCTTTATAGAGCTTGTCTGTGTTCGCCCACGGGGGCCCCCACCCCTTCTCCCCCCTGTGACTTTACAGCGGTAGATGCTCCTTTAAAATTCTCTAGCTAACTACATAAAATCTTCCAATCTCTAATCTAACTAAATTGTAAGGATCACAGCTAATAGTAGAGATTTCTCTGTGAAGAAATAGAATAATTTCGCTGAGCTGTTTGGACAAGCAGAGCGCACGTCCTGCTCTGAGACGCTGGGAGACACTGAGGCTGTGACACTGGAAACGCTGTTCTATGTAAAACGAGGTCATGTGATTTTTCCAGCCAATCGCAACCATACACATCCCAGTCATGACGTCGCACACACATCTTACCCTGCTCTATTCTGTAAGCTGATTTGCTGGCCACCAAAATGACAGGAAGCGCCGAAAATGGCGCGATCTTAATAGATGATGCACAGATTTTAACCTAAATTATCGCATGATCTAAAAATTTCGATCAACATAAAAACTGTGCCAATTTCAACTTTGTCGATAATAATCGCTCAACACTCGTTATTAACAATGTTCCAGTCAGATCTTTTTGATTTCAATGTAGAATATGTACCGTCATTCACACGATATGCATTTTACATATATAATTGTATTGCATTTTTCGGATGCGTACAAAGAAGTGACGTCAATTCTTGATCCATTTTGCACATGTAAAATCCTCATTGGAAACAATAGGGTGCATTTTTGAAGGCTAAAAAACGTATCCAAATACGTACCACACTTTCTGGTACGTAATTAGATGTGTTTACGCTACTAAAATACGCAATAAGTCCAAATTGGTTAAGCTTAAAGGGTATGTTGACACAGCAAGTCTGATACGTTTTTTCAGTACGTCAATTAAAATACTGAAATCAGTCTGAAATCTGCAACCAAAAAACACACCCACAAACACATCTGTAATGCGTATTTAGATTTGTATTCAGATACATTTTTCAGATGCGTATTTCACTACTTTTTAAATACTACAGTCTGGACCCAACCAATCTGGACCCAATGCGTGTTTTAGGTGCATAAACGCATCCAAATACATACTGGAAAGCGAGGTACGTATTTGGATAAATTTTTTAGCCTCCAAAAACCCACCCCATTGAAGATTTTACATATGTAAAACAGATGAAAAATTGACATGTCACTTCTTTGAATGCATCCAAAAAACGCAATTCAACTACACATGTAAAATGCATATTGCGTGAACGATGGTACGTATTGTTAAATACATTTTTTATATGTATTTTGGTACGTAATACATACCAAAATACGTATTTGAAATACGCCGTGTGAGCAAACCCAAATAGTATAGTATTTAAAAAGTAGTGAAATACACATCCGAATATGCATCAAATACATAACTAAATACTTATCTATCTTTTTGGAAGCAGGTTTAGGAGTGATTTCAATACATTAACTTACGTATTGATAAAACATATCAGACATGCCGTGTGAACCTACCTTTATAATTACGTTACATCTTCCTCCCTACTCATATAAAGATAAATCCGTGTAGTTGTTTATATTGAATTTGGATGCTTTAATAAATGGTCTTGCATTTGGCTCTGTCTTTTCACATTTATTTTGCTCATATTTTTATCAAATATATTTAAGTAATTTATTTTAGATATATGTATAACAACATTCAGGGATGTCTGTACGTAGTAATCATTTTCTGTTTTTAATTGTGTGTATATATGTACAAGAATTTTATTTAATTTGTATACTAACATGACTAATATTATTAACTTTTGTAGATATAATTGATAAAGGTCTCTTGACCAAAATATTTCTGGAAATGATCCTTTTTGAAGGGATATTCAAGATATTATAATATACATTTTCACCGGAATCATATGCATTATGTTGAAATGCTGTTAAAATAAAAATTATTCTTTTGCAAATCAAATTTTGGTGAGTGCCGTTCAAGAATATTTTGGATGGACTGTTGGGCAAAGGGCACCACATTAATTTCAATAAAAAAGTGCCGGACTACAGACACTTTACCTCAGTAATAACTGACCAGCAGGGGCGAAACAAATATAATCTATGGTTCCTCCCATAGTCCCAGAATTCCCTGCTCACTCCTAAATTGGCTTACATCAGCCATATGGTAGAAGTATAATGTTGTACCGTGTTAGCCATAGAAAGTAGTAGAAAAGTGAAGAAATCAGGCGATACCTTTTAGAGGCTGAGTATATTTGATGGTAAGCTTTTGAGAGTACTAGCTCCCTTCTTCAGACATGATGTTAAAACAGGAGCTAGAAGGGAGCTCAAATATACTCAAAAGCTTACCATCAAATATACTCAGCCTCTAAAAGGTATCGCCTGATTTCTTCACTTTTCTACTATCAGCCATATGGAACATGTACTTATAGTGTTACATCACAAACATCATAATACTGCATAAAACAGTGTGAAATAAATTACTTTTAATAATACCACATATAACAACTGATTGCCGAGGGTCCCAGTGGCAGGCTACCCTGTAATTCAGGGGTGCACAACATGCAGCGCCCAGCACCCCTAAGTGTGGCCCCCAGCTATCCGTACACAAACATGCTTTGTCTCTCTCCTTATCCATCTGAAAGGAATATTCATCTTTTAACAGCTGCATTCCAGTAAGGACACTGTTATTGTGGCTACTTTATGGCTGTCATTGTATGGCCATCACTATTCTAGCAGGCATTTTATGGCTGGCATTATGATGGTAAGCACAGTATGGCTTTCACTGTTATGGTGGTCACTGTATGGCTAGTGCTGTTATGGTGGGCACTGTATGGCTGGCACTATTAAGGCAGGCACTGTATGGCTGGCATTATGATGGTAAGCACAATATGGCTTTAACTGTTATGGTGGTCACTGTATGGCTTGTGCTGTTATGGTGGTCACTGTATGGCTGGCACTATTATGGGGGGCAATGTATGGCTGGTGCTGTTATGGTGGTCACTGTATGGCTGGCACTATTATGGGGGGCAATGTATGGCTGTCACTGTTATGGTGGCCACTGTATGGCTGGTGCTGTTATAGGGGGCAATCTATGGCTGTCACTATAGGGTTGTATGTGCTACCTAAAGAGCAAACCAGTAAAAACTGTTTCTTTTTTATCTCTGGATTTTTTCCTTAAAAGAGTATTTCTTTTTGACACAATCATGGTAGATGAATACCATAAAATGTCTGAAAGGTTCAAGACTCCAAAGAGGAGTTGATGAGTTGGAATAGAGACCATATATGTTTGTTGCTTTCTCTAGTTATAGTTGTGAAACAGCCACCTCTGTAACCCCATAAACATTAAAAATAGGTGCCTTATATTCTCTATCTGGAGCACCGAGCAGAGGCTCCTCCATTCTGATCTCTGGATACCCCTAAGGTGAAACCAAGCCCCATCAGCCATCCAATGTATTTCCAATTGATGTGTCATAAAGGTTTTGGATGGGATATACCCCTCTAAAAGTTACTATGGCCACTGGAAAAGGTACAACATGACAATGTGACCCTTGAGCCAGAAAATGTTGTGCACTCCTGCTGCAATTTTTATATATAGGGACCCTTGTAAGAAAACAGCATTGTTTATAGTGGACAACCCCTTTAAATACAATTATTCAGAAAAAGAAAGAACCATGTCTGAAGAAACTTACGTGGCACAAATATCAGTGTAAATGACTTGAGCAACACCTTTAATACAGATTTCAGCCCTTGTGGTAACATTCAGTAAGAATGGACTCCCTTCATTTTTTACCTCGATGTTGCATATAGATGTTATCTTAAGAGAGAAACATAATATGATTATTTGTCAGAATTCTTTGCTAGATTTAGAGCTTTATAAAAAGTGATTGGTGATTCACCAAACAGTGAATCCTTATTTGAATGTCAATTTAAAAGGGTTTACTAAAAACGAAATATTGATGACCAATCTTCAGGTTAGGACATCAATATTAGATTTGAGGGAGGCTGACTGCTACAACTGATCAGTTGATTGAAGCAGCCTCTTTATAAACAGACACAGCGTTCTACATTTTGTATCGGCTGTGTCTGGTACTACATTTAACTGTTGTGTTTTGCTACATAGCCTAGTAAACAATTAAGAGGCCTTCAATCAGTTGATCAATGGGGGTGACATCAGTCTGATCTACAGTGATCTGATATTGACAACATATCATAAAGATAAGCTATCAATATTAAAGAAAATGATTTTAAGACTTGCCTCCAATCTATATAGAAATGCCCAAAAAACTTATCAGAAATGCCACTTTTGGATACATTTGTATAAGTGACACATTGTAATCTGTTTCTTAAAAACGTCCTTGAAAAACGACATAACTTCCAAAGTAATATTCCCTGTTCTCCTATCAATCACCAAAACTTTAAGAATCATATGATGCCACCCATGAACATTTAGTACAAGTAAGGTCTATTTTTGGGTAGGAACAAGAATGGTACAGGAGGTGCTGCACTTGTGTGGCCCAACTCTCCGCTCGTTATAGAAAAAAACATGCCTACAATGAGCTGTGTAAATCCATATCTAGAGCACTACCCCTAATGGTGACTTCAGGCAGCCACAATTTTATCATTTAAGTCTATGCTGAATGCAGGTGATATTGTATTAAATCAAACAAAATATTAACGGAAATTTTTTACATTTCAGGCATCTTGCAAGATTGGGACTAGTCTGAAAAGGAACATTAACTCCCAAGAACTGGCCTATTTTGAGCTGTAGGGAGCATGTACCTTTTTTATTCTTTTATCTTTTCATCATTTGTATTTACATTTTTCCATTAATGTGCCTACATGGAAACTTGTTTTTTTGGGAGACAATGCTTGGGCACATATAATTTATTCATTTTTGGGGGTATATGCAAACAAAACAACAATCTTCCCATTTTTTCCACCCTGTAAATGTAAACAGCCTCTTACTGCCTTTAAAGGGTGGGAAAAAATGGCTGCTTTTGAACAGGGTTTTCTAATGGATTTAACAGTTGGGCTCAAACAGTTTCTATGATCTCTCAAATTTCATTAGGAACCTGGCTGTTGATTTCCTTATACTAATGATCTTCATGACATAAATGTACTTCTAAAGTTCTAACCTGTCACAACAAATGCTAGAACATACCTGCTGTCAACATTTTCTCTAGGTAAAACCATGGTATCTGAAGACAGAATGGTAGATAGTCTATTGATTGTCTTAAGCTAGACCTACTGTATCGCTTTCAGAACAGGCAGAAAGAAACATCAGCAGTCCAAGGGGTACAGCTTAGTGCCAAGGTATGCAGAGGACAAAATAGTTTGAATGTCCTGGGTGCTGAAATTTATGAGCAGTAGCTCTGTGATTTGGTAATGTATGTAAAAAAAAATTACTTGGACGACAATCCTACCTGTACCATTGGGCTGCCGTTCCCAGTTGTGATAACTTTATACTTCCCAAATACAACAGGTATATGCTGTCTCTGAACCTGCACCTTGTTTTCTTCGGTTACATTTATGCGGGCAACTTCAGTACCTCCTTGGCTCACAACAACCTTAGCATTGGTGCTACTGGTGGAGACCAGTGGAGCAAACTCAGCTAGTGCTTCAATGCCCGCTATTGTGTCCTAATAGGAAGAGGCATCAAATTACTGTTCACAATTTAGTTGATTAATGAGTTGGAAGTATACACCTATAATATTTAAGAGAGGTCTATATGTAGCCTCTTCATTACCTTTGAGGATATGAAACCACCTTGTGAATTCTGACAGGAAGACAACCATGTTGCTATTTGACCAAGGAAATCCATATGCTCCTGAGTTCGATTGGAGCCCCTTAAAATACCCAGAAGAATATTTGATGTGATCATTATGTTTTCTGGATGGCACCCATAGGGCAAGACATATCGACTTTCCGTAGTTTTGTTACTCCTCCAGTATGCTCTACCACCTATAGGTGAAACAGTATGAAATGTACAAAAACAAGACATTTTAATTATTTCACATTTACTTCTATTCACTAATTCCCTATCTTAAATAGACTTCCCATAAAAGACTTTTCCCCAAAAATAAAACATCCTCCAAAAATAAGACTTAGTGCGACTGCTTTCAAGCTTAGCAGTATAAGGCCTCCCCTGAAAATAAGACCTAGCGGCAGTCATTGCTACAAGAGCACCCATCACCTCCACACAAACACACAAGCATTGGCAGTAGATGAAATTCAAAGACTTTTCCCTAATACATGTCATTAGCAAATCAGAGGGTTTACCTCCTATTACTTTCACTTTGTAAGTAAGGAGATCCAAGGCTGTGGAAGATACCATCTATGCATGGGGAGCTGAGGGCATAGCAGCTTGTACAGGGTAATCTAAGTCTCTCACTATATACACTGCAGGAACAGCACACTGATGAGATAGTGTGACTGAGGTTACCTGTTGCTTCAGCCTCCTCCATAGCACAATGGCATCTATGTTGCACTTGATGTAGACTTACAGACTCCCCTGCACAGTGGACTTTCCCAGCTCAGAAACACACAGTTGTCTTCACAGTGACTGATCCATCACACACACTGTCAGGTGCCGACTCCGCCTGACTTCAGTCCTGTCTTAAAGGGCCAGTGCTTTTTAAAAATTGAATTACAAACTGTTGTTACTATTCCTCTTGCCCCTATTGGTGGGGAGACTCGCGCACCCCTGGATACCTTCCTCCCCTTTTTTTTCCCTCTCCTGTTTCTTTTCTTCTCTCTCTTTCTACAGCTAGGGTGCTCTAGACCTCATACCTGAGGAAGCTCAGCCCCTTGGAAAGGAGCTGCCTTATTTTTGGTATCATTCGAACCTAAAGTCTGATTTTAGTATTGTACTGTTCTTATGCTCTGAATAGGTTTGCACTTCGCCATTTTGTTATATGGTCTGCCTGATATGGAACGATACCTTACAATGGGCAATTGTAGTTTCTCTTTCTTTGTTCAAAATTGTACATTTGAGGAAAATATGTGTTCGCCTAATTTCCCTTATGCTCACCCTTTCCCACCCACTTCCCTCCTCCCCCCCCCCCCATTCCCTTCCCCTTTCCTAATCTACTGTTGTTGTTCCACCACATTGGGGGAATTGTGTGTACTTATAAGTTTGAAAACATTAATAAAAATAATGTTAAAAAAAAAAAAAATTAATTACTGGTGAAATGCTTTGATTTTCCAAATCAAGTATATTTGAGAAAGTGTTTGTATTTTAGCCTTATGTTACTTCATGAGGTTTCTCTGAAGGTCATAGGTCCTCTTTCCCCCATGCCATACATTAGCAGATCATTTAGATAGCCTCCCACAGGTAAGACCTATGTGGACAAGAGGAGCTCATTTAAGGAAAATGCTGTTGTTAGACTGAGATATTGGGGCCAATGATTCCAAAAGAAATGGAGTCACAAGAAATTCACCATGAAATTCAGGGTTTGGAGAGTTATGATGATGTTCCAGAAGCTGGTGACTGTCTTTAAATAATGTTGCTTTTTGTTCAAAAACCCCAGGATCATAGATTGTTGAACATGGAAATAGAGTCACAAGAAATTCTTGATGGAATTTAGAGTTTGGCTGGTTCTGCTAATGTTTGTGATAACAGGACTATAGTATATTAACCCCTTACCGCCGGAGCCAGTTTTGGCCTCTCTGACAGAGCCCCATTTTTGAAATCTGTCATGTGTCACTTTATGTGAGAATAACTTCTTGACACTTTAACCTATTCATGTGATTCAGAGATTGTTTTCTCGTGACACATTGGGCTTTAAGATGGTAAGAAATTTTGGTCCAAAAAATGCTTGTTTATTTGTGAAAAATATCAAAGAATCGTGAAAAATTTGAAAAATTTACCAATTTTAAACTTCAAAAATGTCTGCATGTAAGACAGATAGTTATTCCACTCAAAATAGTTTATAACTAGCATCTACCATATGTCTGCTGTAGTTTAGCATCTGTTTTTTAAATGTCTTTTTTTTTTTTTACAACATTAGGGGGCTTAGAAATTTAGTAGTAATTTTCAAATTTTCAACAAATATACATTTTTAGGGACCTGACCCTTAAAGTATTCAAAACCGCATATAGTTTTTTAATGTTTTATTACTTTTACACAATAAAAATAGGTCTATAAAAAGTAGCATTTTTATGTTGTCCTGTTCTGATAGCCATAACTTTTTCAGTTTTCTGTATATGGAGCGGATTATGGGCTTGTTTTTTGTGGGATGAGTTGACATTTTTATTAGTACCATTATGGGGGGCAAATGCCGCTTGGATCACTTTTTATTAAGGATTTTGTGAGGCATTTTGAACAAAATACAGCATTCCTGGTAGTGTTTTTTATTTTTATTTTTTTAACAGCGGTCACCGTGCAGTATAACTGACATACTAGTATTACTCAGCAGGTCGATACAATTACAGCGATACCCAATTTGTATATTTTTTTATGTTTTACTGCTTTTACACAATAAAAACACTTTTATTCAAAAAGGAAAACACGTTTTTGCATCGCCATAGTCTGAGAGCCATAACTTTTTTATTTTTCTGTGTATGGAGCTGTGTAGGGGCTTGTTTTTTGCAGGAAAAGTTGACGTTATTATTGGTATCATTTTTGGGGGGATAAGACTTTTTGATCAGTTTTAAATCTGTTTTTTGGAAGGCAGGGTGAAGAAAATACTGCAATCCTAGTAGTGTTTTTTATTTTTATTTTTAACAGCGCTCACCGTGCAGTATCCATGACCAGTTAGCTTTACTCTCTGGGTCGATACGATTACGGCGATACCCTATTATATTGTTTTTTATATTTTTGAAGCACTTAAAAAAAAAAAAAAAAAGTGTTTTTATTGTGTTAAATAATATTTATGCATCTCTGTCTTCTGAGAGCCATAACTTTTTTATTTTCCGTATAAAGATACGTGTAAGGACTTTTTTTTTGCGGGATGAAATGAATTTTTAATTGGTATAACTTTGGAATTTATATGAGTTTTTGATCGCTTTTTATTCCATTTTATGTGCTGCAAGATGTACAAAAATTGCAATTCTGTGACTGTTTTTTGTTTTTGTTTTTTACGGCGTTCACCGTATGGGTTAATTAACATGACAGATTTATAGGGTGGGTCGTTACGCACGTGGCGATACCAAATATGGGTACTTTATTTATTTTTGATCTTTTTTAGGACGATTGGAGTTTGTAAAGGGGAAAAGGGCGGTGTACGTGTTTTTATTTTATTTTTTGTGTTTTACTTTTTTTCACTTTTGACATTTATTTTTACTTTTTTCACTTTTTTTAACTTTTCTTCTAACAGCAATCATCACATTGCTGTTAGAAGGCAGACCAGTGCACAGTACTAGTACTGTGTACTGGTCGCCATGACAACTACCTGTCACCATGCCCACAATGCATTGCGGGCATGGTGACGTCACAGATGACCCCGGGAAGTGCCGTTCACTTCCCGTGGCCATCAGGTAGGAGATCACTGCTGAACTGCAGTTCGGCAGCCGGCGGGAGCAGGCAGGAGGAGCTCACTCCTCCTGCCTGCGGCTTTATTATCGCAACCATGACAGGCTGCGGTAATGAAGCGGTAATCACCCGCGGCCGGAGCTCACTCCTCGTGCCTGCGGCTTTATTATCTCAACCATGACAGGCTGCGGTAATCACCCACGGCCAGAGCTCACTCCGGCCGTGGGTGATACGGCATGCGGCCAGCGGTAATTTACCGCTGGTCCCATGTTGCGATCGCGCGCGGCTCGCCCGCAAGCCCGCGCGATCGCCAGGACGTATGCATACGTCCATTTGCGGGAAGTCACTTCCCGCTAGGGTGTATGCATACGCCCTATGTTGGGAAGGGGTTAATAAATTATGATTTTTTTTTTTTGGCCAGCAATAAATGTGATTTTTTGTTCATGGAAAAATAAGATGTCCCCTGAAAATAAGACCTAGCGCATCTCTAGAAGCAAAAATTAATATAAGACACCGTCTTATTTTCGGGGAAACAGGGTACTTCATATAAATTAACCTAAGGCGAGGGAGGAGCCTTCTGCAATGCTCACTGTCCCTAAGTTTAAGGCTCTGGAAATGATGAGTTAAAACTTCCAAACCCTGCTGCAGTTCTTATTGGGCTCCTATATCTTAGTAGAAAATTGTTGTAACTTTTTATTTATCATAGTGTATAAAGATTACTGCTGGGCTTAGGAGGTGTGCAACCTGCTGAAGAGGGCACCACTGATGTCCTGGTACCCAGGGTTTATGACCACCACCAATCTTTATATAACTTGTAGAGCAGTATTATATACACATTGGTAAAACATTACATGCATGAAGTTATTATTGGTTGTTGCATTATAGTATAGTATAATGTGAGTACTATTTGGAGGTATTTTCTTATGCAGTGTGTGGTGCCCCTCCTTCGACACTGTACATTATCTTATGTATGCAGTTTCTGTGGTAGTGTATAAAATTATATAAAATGTGTTATTTGACCATTATATGCCACTATTATTTGGGCACTATCCTTTAAGACACGAATAGACGGGCACTATATGGTATAGTGATTTGTCCACTTTATGACAGTATATATGAAGTTAGACGGGACAATGAGATGCCACCAACAGGACACCAAATGATGTAAGGCTAACACTGCTTGAAATTACAGTGTCATTGCTTTATCGGCTGAGACATGTAGTCTGTAGGAGCTGCTCTGAAGATCATGGAAAGAAAGAAAGAAAATTTTGCCCCAGAAGAATAATCAATAATGAGTCATGTTTTGTGGTTGAAATCACAAATCTTCATATTGTTGGCATTCAAGTTTATTAAACACAATACAAACACATACACTATAGAAATGAAAGAGCCTAGGGGACTACACTTTCTTTGTAGACCTCAGAAAAAAATGTAATATTTTACAGATTTTCAAGCTCTCTGCTTGTTGTCATCAAGTTGCAACAAGCAGAAAACCTAAATCCCAAAGAGTTGGTATGAGAAGTGTATTACATAATTGTAGCATATTTAATTGTACAATGAGTACTTTGTGTTTTTTACTAAAAATAGAAAAACCCTTAGGCTATGTTCACACGGCTTATTTCAGAACGTATTTACATCGGATTGCCGATCGTAAATACGTTCTGAAATCAGTTGAAAATCAGTTGCAAATAAGTGTCACTAAGTGTGGCACGTATTTGTAACTGATTTCCCGACGGATTCACCATCTCCAATCATTGTAGGTGGTGAATCCGTCCGTAAATAATTGACATGCACATTGTTTTTCCGTCCGGATTGCCGTCGTCAATCCGCGGCGGCAATCCGGCACGGAAATACGCGTCGTGTGAACGACGAGCCGTATTTTCTATTGAAATCAATAGAAAATGGGCTGTTACTTATTTCTGACTGATTTGCCGACGGATTGACGATCGTCAATCCGTCGGCAAATCCGCGGCGAAATAAGCCGTGTGAACGAGGCCTTAGAGGCTTTGTTCACATCTGTGTCGAAGGTTCCGTCACAGAGGTGAAGAAAGGGATGTGTTTCACAACAGAAACCAACCACACTTCATGGACCCTATTAATTACAATGGGCCCTTCGGGTTTCCACCATGGTGTCAGTTGTTTAGACTGAAAAAATAGTGCAGCTATATTGACGCATTTGTAAACCAAGCCTAAAACTTACCTGATGAGCTCTCCCGACATGTCTGTTTTAGTTAATATATCAATAATTATTCTAAAGTATCTTTTCTTAGAACTCTGCATTGTACTATTGCTATGTTATTCCTCCCTAAAATTAATTCAGTGACAACTGGGTGTTACCATGCCCCTTGGCAATGGAACATGTCTTTCTGTACCAGCACCACTGACCAATAGGTGCAGACTATCAAAATCTGTAGGCATATGTTCTACTGACAGTGGGAACATTAACACCCATCTGTCAATTATTCATATTTTTCACAATGCTGAAATTTAAAGGGGTTGTCCCACTCATTCAAAAGTAATTTAAATAATTGTCCACAGAAGACAACGACCCTTTCAAGAAATCATGCTTCCTAATGCTATTTCACAGAAAATGCATGAGAGCAGACATAGCTTCTTTAAAGGGAACCTGTCACATAGTTTATGCCCCCCCTTGCTGAGGACAGCACAAGCTAGTGTCAGACCTGCTGTTTCCAGTGCTGTGTCCCTTATTCTGTAAGATGCTGGAGTTTTAGAGTATTTAGGGCGACATGTATGAACGGGCTTTACGCCTGTTTTCTGGCGTACACTGCGCCTCCCAGCCCGAATCCCGCTGTCGGACGCAGCGTTCGCCACTTTCGGCTGCGGTCCGCATGAAGGGGCGGGCAGTGGGCGGGCAGTGGGCGCGGTGGGGCGCGGTGTAGGCGTTCCGGGGCGGGACGCGGCGCGCTCGTATAGTCCGAGGCATGTGCCTTCGCGGCTCGCCAAATTGCGACGCTCGGCAGCTCCGACAAGCAGACCAGGTTTTTTTTGGTCTAAATCCTCCGGCAGAGGCGAAGTGAAGCAGGATCCGAACATGCGAGGAAGCGGATTGAAGATCGCGACAGAAGTCTCGGCGCTCCGCTCCGACAAGCAGACTTGGTCGAAATGCTCCGGCGGAGGCGAAGTGAAGCAAGAACGGAACATGCGAGGAAGCAGATCGAAGATCGCGACAGAAATCTCGGCGCTCCGCTCCGTGCAGCAGGAGTATGAATAGGAAAAAAATCGCCTTTATAAAGGCGGAAAACAGTGTCAGAAGAGAGCTGCACGTAAAAAATACACATAATAAAAAAAAACATCACTTTTCCAAACTCTAGAACGGCGCAATATCAACAAATATGATATTGCAAATTGCCGGGAAAGACAGTAATTCAAAATCTGAAACCCATTCTCATCAGAATCGGAGCGACAGTGAACCATTAAAAGCTATGGGGAAGAATTGACCAATCAAAATCCCCGGCGGGATAATTCAAAATACAGTAAAAATGCTGAAAAGAGCTGATTGGCTGAGCTAGCGGGGTCTCGGCTAGCTCAGCCAATCAGAATAGGAGCGACAAAGTCCCATTCTAGCCTATGGAGAAGTGTAGACCAATCAGAATCCAGGGCGGGATAATTCAAAATACAGTAAAAAGACAGAAAAGAGCTTATTGGCTGAGCTAGCGGGGGCTTGGCTATCCCAGCCAATCAGAGCGCGAGCTACTTCTCCCATTATACTCTATGGAGAGATGAGCGCACTCAAATCTCGGCGCTCAGCGCCGCGCGGCATGAAGTATTAATCAACAAATTATTTTTATACAGTGTAAAACATTCTCAGATAAAGACCAGAACACTTCTTTAAAAATAAAGCAGTTAAAAACCCGAACAACGCGTTCGTCGCCGAGACCGGCGCTACATAGGGAATTGCCATAGAGAGAATTGCCGGGAAAGACAGTAATTCAAATTTGTAAAGCTATTCTCATTGGTCGGCATAAACCAGCCAATCAGAATAGGAGCGACAATGTCCCATTAGATCCTATGGAGGAGAATTGACCAATCAGAATAGGAGCGACAGTGGCCCATTCTATCCTATGGAAAAAATGGACCAATCATATTCAAAGGCGGGACAGTTCAAAATACAGTAAAAAGGCAGAAACGAGCTGATTGGTTGAAGCAGCGGGGGCTCGTCCAGCTTAGCCAATCAGAGCGCGAGCTACTTTCTCATAGAGTTCTATGGGGAATCGAAATTTAAAAGAGGCGCCGTAATTTGGACCAATGGGAGAGCGAGCGACGCTCCTATGGGTTTTCTAATGCAATCTGGTATAAAACTGTACATGGCTGAAATCAAATTATAACACTACAGAAGTTGTGCCGATGTGTATATAAAAGGAATACTAATATGTGGCTAACGAAATAAAAATTTTAAATCAAGAAAATCATGCTTATTTCTTTATTTTCGATGCACCCATACTATTGATCCTTGGCTAACGAAAATAAAGAAATAAACATGATTTTATGGACTTTTTTTTTTTCGTTAGCCACATATTAGTATTCGTTGTATATACACATCGGCACAACTTCTGTAGTGTTATAATTTGATTTCAGCCATGTACACTTTTATACCAGATTGCATTAGAAAACCCATAGGAGTGTCGCTCGCTCTCCCATTGGTCCAAATTACGGCGCCTCTTTTAAATTTCGATTCCCCATAGAACTCTATGAGAAAGCAGCTCGCGCTCTGATTGGCTAAGCTGGACGAGCCCCCGCTGCTTCAACCAATCAGCTCGTTTCTGCCTTTTTACTGTATTTTGAACTGTCCCGCCTTTGAATATGATTGGTCCATTTTTCTCCATAGGATAGAATGGGCCACTGTCGCTCCTATTCTGATTGGTCAATTCTCCTCCATAGGATATAATGGGACTTTGTCGCTCCTATTCTGATTGGTCTAAACTTCTCCATAGCCTAGAATGGGACTTTGTCGCTCCTATTCTGATTGGCTGAGATAGCCAAGCCCCCGTTATCTCAGCCAATCAGCTGTTTTTAGCATTTTTACTGTATTTTGAACAGTCCCGCCGTGGATTCTGATTGGTCAATCCTGCCCCATAGGTTTTAATAGTTCAGTGTCGCTCCTATTCTGATTGGCCGGTTTCTGGCGACCAATGAGAATAGGTTTCAGAATTTGAAATACTGTATTTCCCGGCCATTTCCAATATCCTAATTCTTGACTTAGGATATTGGAAAGTGATTTTGTTTTATGTAATTTTTATTTTTAATGTTTCAGCTCTTTTCCTGAGAATGTAGAACGCCTTTATAAAGGCGATTTTGGATTTATACTCCGCACAGACATGTGGAATGATTTCTCGCCGCTCCAGCCTGTCTCGCATTGGAACAGATTTTCGGCGCAGTCCCACACGGCGCCTCAGTCCCGCACTGCGCCCCACACACTGGTGAGGCGCGGCGGACTTTTCCTCGCATGTATGATCGCACTACCTCGGCGGCGAATCATAGGCACAGCGGCGCACGGCGCCTCATTCCCGCACTGCGCCCGACATGCTGGCGAGGCGCGGCGGACTTTACATGATATGTATGAGCGCAGCCCGTCCCCGACATAAATCAGGCGCAGATTCCGCCGGGAAACTGGCGGAAAACAGCGCCTCGACCCGGCGAGCTTCATACATGTGGCCCTTGGTGCTCAAATCTTATTCAGGAGCAGGTGTTAGCCCCGCCCACCAAAGGCTATCCCCGCCTACCTGGCAGTTATTTACATATTTCTGCCTTTTCAAAGTAATAGGTTTATCAGTTAAGGTGGGTGGGGCTAGCCTCTGGTGGGTGGGGTTTGAAAAAAAAACTGACTCTTTTATATGACTCTTTTCTGGCTGAAAACTGCAGATTTGAGCATTAAATACTCGAAAACTACAGCATCTTACAGAATAAGGGGCCACAGCGCTGGGAACAGCAGGTGTGACACTAGCTTGTACTGTCCTCAGCAAGGGGGGCATAACCTATGTGACAGGTTCTCGTTAAAGTTAGTTTATCAGGGCATCATAAGGTCATGGTCACATTATTGAAGACAATATAGTGCATGTCACTCCTGTTTTTATTTAGGACCCCATGGAGAAAAAAATGGTATAGGTTAACAATACCTTCAATAATGACTGTTTCTTTTGCCTTCATAAATAAGACTTCCCAAATGGGTAGTTTACACACAGCTGCAGAATGGAACACAAAAGCAAATGTAACAATATCCATAGAGCTCAAATCAGCATTCAGGATACACCTCTGACCACCTTTTAACAATGGCCCCTATAAGAAATATAAAATAATAAATATAGATGGTCAGGCTTCATCTCATATTGTATGTGGTAAATTTGCAGTTAGAAAGTGGACATAATACTTAAAGGGAACCTGTCACATAGGTTATGCCCCCCTTGCTGAGGGCAGCACAAGCTAGTGTCAGACCTGCTGTTTCCAGCACTGTGTCCCTTATTCTGTAAGATGCAGCAGTTTTAGAGCATTTACCCCTCAAATCTTATTCATGAGTAGGTGTTAGCTCCACCCACCAAAGGCTAGCCCCGCCCACTGACAGTTATTCACATATTTCTGCTATTCAAAGTAATAGGTTTGTCAGTTGAGGTGGGCGGGGCTAGCCTCAGGTGGGCAGGGTTTAAAAAAAAAACTGACACTCTGAATGACTCTTCTGGCTGCAAAACTGCAGATTTGAGCATTAAATACATGAAAACTACAGCATCTTACAGAATAAGGGACACAGAGCTGGAAACAGCAGGTCTGACACTAGCTTGTTCTGTCCTCAGCCAGGGGGGGCAAAAACTATGTGACAGGTTCTCTGCTGTTTCCAGTGCTGTGTCCCTTATTCTGTAAGATGCTGTAGTTTTCATGTATTTAGTGCTCAAATCTGCAGTTTTCAGCCAGAAAAGAGTCAGTTTTTTCAAACCCCGCCCATCTGAGGCTAGCCCCGCCCACCTCGACTGATAGACCTATTTCTTTGAATAGTTAGAAACTTGTGAATACCTGTCAGTAGGCGGGGCTAGCCTTTTATGGGCGGGGCTAACACCTGTTCATGAATAAGATTTGAGGGGTAAATGCTCTAAAACTACAGCATCTTACAGAATAAGGGACACAGTGCTGAAAACAGCAGGTCTGACACTAGCTTGTGCTGTCCTCAGCAAGAGGGGATAACCTATGTGACAGGTTCTGTTTAAAACTTAGTAGCTAGCAGTATTTACCTTAATGTGGTTGTACTATATACAGCACATTGACAAGAGTGCTGCTGCTTTTTGTAAATTTTGTAAATATGTTGGTATCTGAATCTGGACATCACCTAGATAATCTTCAGCGTATTTTATAACCTTTCATCATAGCAAACCCACTAAGGCTATGTTCACATGGCTTAAAATGGGCCGTATTTCGGTCCGTAATTACGCGCCGAAGTGTGCAAATTACGGGCTGAAAACGGCCCATTCATTACGGTAATCCACAGTTCTCATAGAGAACTGTGGATTACGTCTCCTCTCCCTGCTCGGCGACTACTCCGAGGGGGGAGATAATTCACATGTCACTTTCTAGCGGCGTATACACGCCGCTAGCAGTGATTCTCTATGGGCCGGCGAGGTGCTGGCCCCCCGCTCCCGCCCCACCCTCGTCCACACGGCGTAATTGCGGGGCGTAATTACGTCCCTCTGTTAAGCCGTGTGAACATAGCCTTAATGGTCAGATCAAAGGTCCTACTGTGTATTCTTGTCATCCTACTTGTGAATTTTGGCCAAGCTGTCCACAAAAAAAACAAAAAAGACCTCCAAAAGCAAATAACCAATTTCTTAAATGTACTATCCTGTTTCTCAAAAAAAAAATGAAAGCCAAAATATTAGGCAAAAAAAGTAATAAAACTATATAATTTTTTTAAACATTTGTTTTTTTTCTTCTGGCAGCTTATTGGCACTAGGGGAAAGTTGTTAATGACAATGTTACAGTACATTAGTAAAGATTGGTATAACTGGTTTGTGTGATGATTTAAAAAAAAAAAAAAAAAAAAACACTCCATGAGGGTTATTTTACTGAAAATAACAACAGTCTTCATTCACTCAGATTTCTAAGTTTTTGACAATCGAAAATTCAAAAATTAATTCAGAAAAATGAAAAACTTCTGTCATGGAGCGTGCCGCGACCCCTGGGTATGGACCACAGCCGACCCACTCTGCTTGCTGCAGACTCACCCAGCCACATACTCAGGGCCAGTGAATCTACACCTACATCCGTGACAACTTCATTTAGGTCTAAATACATACAGTGGTGTGTTATGGAAAGTTTTAATATTTACTCACCCCAATTCCGTATAAATTAGATTGCTGTAATCGCTGAACCACATATGCTGTAAAAAGGAGACTAGAATTCTTATACTCCTATGAGAAGAAGAAGATCATTATTAAAGTAAGCATTGACTTCCTTAATTAAACAGCAGTTAAATTCATAAACCACCAAATGTCCATATACTATAATAGATCTCACCTTCTATTTTATCCCTGTGTGAAGGAAATGGATTGTAATCTAGGTACCATAGAAGAGTTCTTTAAGTAGCCAGATTTGAATACTAATGGGGAAGGGCCTTTACAACCTGTGGCAAAAGTTATAGATTCACCACATGTGGGGCTGTTTTTGCAACCTTTTTACTACATAGCAAATTTACAGATATGCTGCAAGAACTATTTTGTTATACCTGTGCAATATGGCTTATATGAAAATGAAAATTCCAAGAAAATTATATTAATTAATGACATAAGTATTTCTAGATCAAGTAGAGGAAAAAGTTAGGCTAGGGCTTCTCTGTGACTTTACATAATAAAAAATTGCAGTGTTGTACTACTTCTTTGCAGCTAATGAAAGTGAATGTGGTTGCATTGCAAACCACTAGTTGTTGCAACATGAAAGTGACCAGAAATGTATTCTGGGTGGATTACAGAGATACAGTGACAGAAACTTGCTGATCACAATGTGATAGTGGTAGAAACTTACTGATCACAATGTGACCATTTTTACATTTATTAACTTTTAGTTTTTAAAAGTAAAACATACAGGTAGACCAAGGAAGACATCAAAGTGTCAGGATAGAAAACGCAAAGCAATATCTCTTGAAAAAAGAAATTGCACAAAAAAAAAACAAAAAACAGGACAACAGGAGTTAATGTTTGTGACATGAAACTGAATTTACATGTAGAAAAGTCAAAGGAAAACCAACACTAACACCAACACAGAAGACAACAGGGTTACAGTGAGCTAAGGATAAGAATTCATAGAGTGTGGAAGAATCAAATCTGCATTGGTCAAGGTAATATGAAAAAATGTAAAGATGAAATAAATGGTCACTTTACTCACACATTTATAATATGAAGGTGGCATGGCATATACTGTAAATGTCCAGTGGAGTTGGCAATCAATAACTAATCAGTAAATGAACTGGTAGACTTTTGTATTTTTCTCATTCCATTGATAAAAAGTAGTGATGATGAAGTTGTTTATCAGGATTAAAATGCCTCTTACTACAGAGCAAAAAGTCTTAAAACTTTACTGCTCCCTGCTTTGAAAACATCTTTTACATCTCACTGTCCTAAGGATTCAGATGCAAATGCAGAAGCAGTGCGTGAAAAAATTAAGTACATACTTAAGAGGGTAAGTAGCAGCCATATGCTGCTAATCACATGTTGTTGATTAATTAATTAGCAAGTGTAACCACCTCCATAAGAAAATCTCTATATGCAGAATCAGTGCATGATACTCTATAGTTTTATTAAATAAATAAAAAATGTTAGAACCTTTTGTGTGTTGTTGTTTCCTTGGGACCTGAAGACCGGAATTATTTTATTATGTCCTGATAGCAAAATTATTATGTATATGTATGCATTATTATGTATATGTATGCATCACTATGTATATTTATGTGTGAATACTTTTTGCATTGAAATTTATAGTTATGTGCCACTTGGTACATGTATACAGCATATAAGCTATGTATGCGGTATTAAGTATATTTATGTGCAAGGCCCTGTTCCCATCTGCTTTAGAAGCTCTAAAGCTCCTTCATCACAGATTCCATAAAAAAAATCAGGATAAAAAAGCACAGCAACATTTTTTGTCCAGTAAAACATGATGAAAACCTGATACACTCTACACTCTGTCACGGTTAATAAGATCTATCATGTACCATCATTCTCCATCAAGTGATGTATGTAGCACTACCATCATTTTTGTTCTTCTGCCCCTATGGTATGATGGAGCAGAACAATGGACGATACAATACAGATGTAAATAGAGGAAACTATATTTATACATCATTATGTTTATTTATTGTATTGTATTTATTAAATATACAGTAGTTTATCCTGTTTGTATTACTTTTTTTTTTACACATTGTAATATATATATTCAAAGAGAGTTATATAGGAGAGTTTTCTAATATCTGCACAGACACAGCCCCCAAATGGTAAGCAGTTTTAGTGCAGTGCACAGCTCTTTAGTACAAGCTGTTGCTCGAATATATATAAGTGGGCATCCTTTAAGTGTGGTGATTTCATTTTGCAGGGGGTTGCATAACAGGCTCAAAGTGGGGAAAACCCTTTGGCAATGGATACAGATTACTGACAATATCTGAGCATCACCTTTGTGATTTAGCTCAATGTGCATTGTCTTTGCAAGGGGAATGAAAATGACCCTCGCACCAGTGATTGGGGATCACCGGACGCTGACCCTATTTAACCCTGTCAACTTCGCGATTTCCTTGATGGATCTTGAGCCGGAGAATCTGTTAAATTTAAAAGGCCAGCGCACCAGTGATTGGTGATCACAGGAGGCTGACCCTATTTATCTCTGCCCCTTCCTGATTCCCTTGCCAGATCTTTAGTGCTCTTGAGCCTGCTGAGAAAGTAGTCCCTAAGTCATTGCTAGTATTTCCATGTACTGTACTACTTGCATCTGTCCTTTGACCATAAACCTTAGCTGCCTGTCCTGATCTTCCTGCCTGTACCTGACTACGAGTTTGCCATATGATTCTGCACCACGCCACACCTCGGCCACCACTGCAAGCAAGTTGCATCAGGGGTAGTGACCTGGTAAGGCTCCTGGTATTCACCAGAGCTCGCCACAAGGCAGGTTGGACTTGCTGGGGTGCACTCTGGTGAATACTGGGGCCTACTTAGATTCCGCTCCCTGGCATGGCTTATACCAGCGCTTGTGTGGTCCAGAGGATACACTACTCCTGACCATTACACATATTTTGAGTTGTTCACATGTTATGTTGCTCTGAAATCAGAAAATCGACTTGAAGGAGTTTTATCTTCTCATACATTGCTGGTATATGAATAGCCATCAATGTGAGATAGGTGCTGGTCCCATTGACATGTTATTAATGTATAAGATGATAAAACCCCTTTAAAAGTACAAAATAGTGCTAGTTACCTGAATTGTAAATAATGGCCCGATGGGATTGAAACATCCAGTTTTCAAGTCCTGGTCTTTCCCCAATAAAAACAGCATCTGTTGTTGGATGTTTGTGTCAATGTCAATATATGTACCTATTTGACCAAATGCATAGTATGTATCTATATTTAACCTAAAACAGAAAGAAAACATGACTATTTAGTCACCAATTTTCATAACATTATTGGTACATAAGACTTGTTGATGAAAAAGTGTGAATAAAAAGTAGAACTGTTGTAGCCACATCAGAACCTCCAAGCTGTTTGTTATGGGACATAATCTGTGGTCCTTGTGGTCATTAGTGTGGTCTTGACCCTTTTGAAGCAGCACATTAACAACAGGATAAATACATCACTTTGCCCTTACCAAGAACTGTGCTCATCTGAATTGCGGAAGATAGAAAACGAGCCATCATTCCTTCTGCATGCAAGATGTCGACCATAACCTTAAAAAAAATGAACTATTACCATTATTGACAAGGTATTGCAGATATCATCTTTTCTACTGATATTTCAAAAATAAAAAAACATGAATCATGTAGCATGCCAATCTATTGTAGGGATGTTCTCAGAATTTGATCCATACTTCACAACAAATAATGCTCACTTCAACGTAGTCAGTGGTAATGCTTAATTGATTTTTACTCTAATCCCAATTCTGCAGATGATATAGGCAAGGATTCCCTTTATCTTGATGTTGGAGCATGGTACTTTGCAAAGGAGGAAACATTGGCTTTGCAAAGTTAATACACAAGTCTTCATCCTACTGGGGAGTTGTTTCATTGTTGCTATATACAATTCCATTATTACAATTGGTAGGTACTGTCGTAGCTTAATATAGCATTTCAGATGTTGATCGGGTTTTCAAATTAAAAATCAGTTGAAGGTAAAAATATCCAGGTTTTATTCAATGCAATTGGAAGACACACTGTATACAGCATATTGCCTATACAATTTCAAGTTGTGTCTCTCCGGCTCCAAGTAAATTCTAACTTTTTATATCCCTCCTTCTCCTGCAAAAATACATTAGCCAATCTGTTTTTACCTTAAAAAAATCTAGTTCCTATACCTTGGTTTCCATATGTAGCCACCTCTGGGTGTTTCCTTACTAAAACAAAGAACCTTGTTCCTTTGAATAGATCTATACCTCCAAGCCATATCTTTCCAATTATTGGACAAGGGGGCCCCATGTCTATTAACATTCCAAAGACTTCAGTGTTCTTTGGAGAGAACAAAAGGAAACCTTAATGCTCAAATCTTATTCATGAGCAGGTGTTAGCCGCACCCACCAAAGGCTAGCCCCGCCCACCTTACGCTCACATGTTTCTACCTATTCAAAGTAATAGGTTAATCAGTTGTGAAGTGGGCAGAGCTAGCCTAAGGTGGGCGGGGTATGAAAAAACAGACTCTTTTCATGACTCTTTTCTGGCTGCAAACTGCAGATTTGAGCATTAAATACTCTAAAACTCCAGCATCTTACAAAATAAGGGACACAGCACTGGAAACAGCAGGTCTGACACTAGCTTGTTCTGTCCTCAGCAAGGGGGCATAAACTATGTGACAGGTAACATTTGTATTTTAACTGTTACTTCTCTTTTCTATAGAGACCAGTGCAATTCACTGAGTTGATTTTCTAATGAAAAATTATGTTGAAAATAAAATTTTGTTCAGATTTTTTTATTTTTATTTTTTACTACCTTAAAATAAAACAAACTTTAATCAGATTTTGATCAATGTTGAAATTCAATTTCACTGCTCTCAGTCTTTATTCTACATGTAAGAGTCGAAACAACACACGTCTCGCTGGGACCTGTGGTGCACCAAGCAAGTACACTACCATAGTTTCTATTCACTGACATGCTATTCTAATGGCTTTTCTTTTATTTATAGCCTGCTGTGATGTTTTTGTAATCAATGATAGCTCCACGCTTTCACCTGTCCCTCAAGTCTGCTGCCTTGCGATAACCTTTGACGCCTCTCTATCTTTCAAGTCACAGATCCAAGCCCTTACCTCCACCTGCCGCCTCCACCTGAAAAATATCTCTCATATCCGCTCATTTTTCAACTTCGACTCTACAAAAATACTAGTCCATGCCCTTGTCATCTCCCGCCTTGACTACTGCAATGTCCTTCTCTGTGGCCTCCCATCCAGCACTCTCGCTCCCCATTTAAACCATCCTAAACTCTGCTGTCCATCTTACCCACCTCTCTCCTTGATACCCCTCTGCCTCTCCCCTCTGCCAATCCCTTCACTGGCTACCCATTGCGCAGTGAATTTGTTTCAAGTTAGTAACCATGACCTACAAAGCTCTCCATAACCTCTCCCCTCCATACCTCTCTGCTTTGATCTCCAGATATCTCCCCTCTTGCTATCTCCGCTCCTTACAGGACCTTTTTTCTTGCTCTCCTTTTATCTGCTCTCACACAACTGTCTCCAAGACTTCTCTTGTGCTTCCCCCACACTCCGGAACCCACTGCCCCAACACATCAGACTCTCCTCCACTTTCACAGCTTCAAAATCAACCTGACCAGCTCATCTCTTCAGGATTGCTTATAGTCTGCAATAACCCTGCTGCCACTGTGCTAACCCACAAACATGTCTGCCCCTCACCTGTCTCTTTTCCCTCCCCTCATAGGTTGTAAGCCATTGTGGGCAGGGTCCTATTTCTCTCTCTACCAATTGTAAGCCATTCATTGTTACAAAAAATATGTCAAACAAGTACAATGGTATGTCACCCCCCCCTCCCCCCTCCCTGGCCTGTACAGCGCCCTGGAATCAATGGCGCTTTAAAATAAATAAGAATATTACTATTTAGATTCTATAATTTTATATTAATTTGATCTAATTGTTAAATAATTTGATGGTATATAGTTTGATAAATAATACAGTCCACCCTCGCTATATCGTGGTTCACTTATTGCAGCTTCACTGTATTGCAGTTTCTTTGTTTTTAAATATCTATCTGCATCTAATTCTGTATTGCGAAGTATTCGCTATATTGCGTGATTTTGTGCTATGGAATGGAAGGCAACCAACCACAGCACTGTGTTCTGTATCCTGGGCGCTGAGTGGCTGATTGATTAAGAGCATACGAAGAGTGTGGGAAAGGTTTGTAGGAGAGTGGGCAGGGTTTATAAAGCCTTAAAATACATATAAATAATAAATAAATATAATGCCACTACTCTGCGGATTTTCATCTGTCGCACTGGTCTTTGGAACGTAACTCCTGCGATAAGTGAGAGATTACTGCATTAGTAAGCAAGGCCCGAGCTGTCAGGAATTCTGCACAGTCTTTTCTATCACACCGACCATTGCACTTACAATGCAGCACATTTTGGCTTTGCGCCAACATTAGCCTGCGCTCCACCTACAATGCGCCAAATGTATGGACCACATAAAGACAGATTCATACATACTGGCACATTCTACACTGCTCTGAAGGGATTTAGAACCAGCGTTTCTGCGCCAAGTTTATTCATGTCGTTCTACGTGCCCATCTACACTTTACTATTCTGGCTCTGTTTTGTACAGAGCCATTAGAGGACTTACATATAGATGCATAAGGTGTTCTTTCTGTATTTATTTATGTATTTACACCCTCATTCTACACTGGTTTACTTTCAGGTCAGGTGTTTATAATATTGTTACATGTTGTTTGATATATATGGGGTATGTTTTATTTAACCCAGGCCGTATAATGTATATTTTCTAGTGAGTGGTGGGGATGCACACTTGCTTTTGTGCAGGTATTATTGCTACTATTTTAAAGTTTTATTTGTTATTTTATTTTTGTGATTCAATAAAGATTCTTTTTAATTGAACATAGTGGTTCATGTTGTAGGTGTTTTTGTTAACAGAACTAAAATCAGCATTTTACCCTTTTTCTGAAAAAAATATGTATGCACATCTAAGCAAACTTGTTTACAATGAGGCTGGGGAATAAGTTGATGCCAAACGACAGCTGCATCATGTGTAAATTTCCAATTTAATCTCTCATGATGAGGAGCAGCTTTTCTGTGCAACTATAGTTATTTCTGCAGCTGCTGGTCAGGACACGCCCCCTTTTCTGTGATTGGCTGGCTGGCTGACTGACATTTCAATCAGCCTGTTGGGACATGCCCCTGGATGGAAACTGCCCCGGACACGCCCCCTGTGCTGTGATTGGCTACCTGCACTCTGTGCTTACTCCCCTCTGAGCTGTTGATATTGAAAGTGAAACTAGGTGCCTCAGCTTCTCTGTGCTCCTCTCTCAGCTCTGTGTAAAGGATCTGGACAGTTACTCAGTCTCTAACAGTTAGATTCACTCTCCCCTCATATAACACAGCCTTTTACACTGCTCCTCCTTCATATAACACAGCTTTATACAGTCTGTTCCCATCACCCATAGAACACAGCTTTATAAAGTCTCCCCCCCTCTCCCTCCTGCCTGAAAACAGAGGAGGGGGGGGCAGTGTGCATTCCTCACATGTGTTTCATCAGTTCAAGCTATATGCATAACTGTTTATAGCAATGAGGGTGTTACACGGGGCTTGTGGAGCCTGAAGCTGAAGGCTCTGCGGACATAAGAAGCATGTAGGAGGCTCAGAGCTGTGACATCCTCTCCCTTCCACTGCACACACAGATGAGGTCACAGCTTTTCAGTGAGGGGAGATACGTCTCCTGGCAGGAGATACATGCCTACAGGGAAGAAAGACTCGGATTGGATTTGAAAATGAAACTCATATTATTAGCTCAAGTGTACGAAACCTTCAAACGATGAAACCCCTTTAAGTGATAAATGTTAGATTGATAAAGGCCCACCAAATGTTAGAATACAGGAGACAATTCAACCTTTCCTTTTATGCATTGTCTGTTAAAGTGGTAAGGAGTTTCAGAGCATCTTCAAAAAAATGTATTGGAGATCTGTAGAAAGCTGAGTGAACACATTTGATTGGTCCTACTCCTCTATCTTCCATAGAGTTGTGTACAAAAGATCATCAGCATCCCAACCACAGACATCCACAGGGGACAATGTATAGTGATTATAGGGGTCTCATCAATCAGACACATTAATTTAACTTATGTAAATTAAAAAATAATCTTCGTCACCTGAGGAAAACCACTTTAAAACAGATAAAAGCTTAAGTTTTAAGTAAGACTACATCTCCACAACAATGTTAAAATGTCACCCAAAACCTGACGGCATTTTAACATTGCTGTACCACGGCACTTGGCATGGGTTTGCGCCAAAAACCGCGTTTGGTTTCCGGATTTCCCGCCGGCCCATGGGCTGCAAGGGAATCCGACAGGTATCCGGCTGAAGATAGAGCATGTTCTATCTACGACTGGACAACCTCAGTGGCTTCAGTAGGAAACCCATGCTGTGCAGACTACAGCACGGATTTTCTTTTGAAGTCTACACAGCTCTGGGTACAGTCAAATTTTCGGCGGATTCAAAATACTGAATCTGCTGGAAATCCGACAAGAATCCAGTGCTGTGTAGACATAGCCTAAGGATCAAGACCTCAGGTTGGTGAAATACAACTCTCCTACTGAGTGTTCTTATAATAGGTTAAGACTGGTGTTTTGATTTGATTAGGTTAGTGATACAATTGATGATTTCTGACACCAAAGTTTACAAAAAATTCAAAGATTAACATTGACTATTTTCAACTTTTTTAATGTAATGTGCATGAAAATAGTGATACAGTGAGGAACCATAGCACTGGATCTTTAAAAGTCTTGCTTACCAGCAATGAGATGACTTTTTGCTTTTTCATTAAGATCAGTATCTACAATTCCGACACGCTCCATATACCTTAGCAAACATGCAACAGGAAGCAGCCGCACCAAGTTCTGGTCACAGCATCCGTCTGGCAGCTGTAGCAGATTGTTAAAGTTTTCAAGCATTAATCCTACGGTGTCACCTAAATGGTAAGAAAATCGCATTATATAACATGACTTAAAGGGCAAACTACTCTTAACATAATCTTTGCTAATTAATTGGGACTGTATAATTGAAAAATGGAATATTATTTCAGTTTGGTTTTTAGTATAAACTTGTTTTTGTATTTTCTAATGTGACTATGCATATAAACAATTCTAAAATATGTATTTAAATACTTCTGTCTGAAGCACAGATAATAGACTGACTTTTCCTGTTTTCTGCAGCTCAGTTTTAGGCTTTGCTATGTTGACTGAGACAGAGTCAGCAGAGTTTTCTCATTATCTTAGCTTGGTGGGGGAATTTTCAAAAAATTAGATTTGGTCACTTCGCCGAAATTTTCCCACAAAAAAAATTCTTCCCAATTACTTCGGGACGAATCGCGTTAAAAACGTATTTCCGGTGCACAGAGCCTCGGGTGCTGTAGAAGTTTTTCATGCTTAAAAATGCAAGGGCTTGGTTTGGCCTTCAAAAAAGTTTGTTTTGTAGACACCCGATGACTGCCGCCGCCTTGAACGCTTCACAAAAATTCCCCCCGGGCATTTAAAGGGCAAAACTACCAAAAAAAATCAAGGGGGGAAAGGCCTATAATCAGCCACGAAAGCTGGGAAAAAAAAAAAAGCTGGACTCAGGGGGCAAATTTGTGAAAGTGTGGAGTGCGGGGACGCCACAGCAGCTAGGGCGGCAGTGGCACAATGACATTTGGAGGTGGCAAAAAAAGGAGGAAGCCCAAATGCACAATGACTGGGCGGGGGCACGGCGGCACAGCAGAGGTCAGGCAGGGCACAAGACACGTTGGAGGGCACCAGGATCACAGCAGCACATGGGTCGACGTGGCACAAGACACAGTTTTCACGGGAAACCACAACAGCACCACATATCATAGAGTGGCACAATGAAGGGGGTGTTGGGTGGGGGCAAAACCCCCCTGGGAAAGTTGGGGGGTGGGGGAGAATGGAGCAATGGAGCAATGGGTTGGGATCAGGCTGGGGCGGCATTAAAAAGTGGCTAGGCAGGTATTTTTCCCCGCGACGCCCCAAAGGGATTGGTGTGTGGGAAAACCTGGGCCCTCCCGCCTGTTCTCTTTTCAAATCGGGGTTTCCAATTTCCCTGGACAGCGTGTTCTCCTTGGGGTAACGATGGCCCCCGCCCGCACGAACACCCGCCTAAAGGGGCCCACTACGGGGCCGGCGGGACAGCTTCTCCACGCAAACTCGTCAAGTTGGGGCCCCACCCCTCCAGTTTGGCGGGCCCAGAACCAGCGGATTTTCCCTTAACTGAGGGGGGGAAGAGGCGCCCCAAGTACCACAACCTTTTGACAGGGACTGCCCGGGTCCTGTTTGCTCCCGGGTGGCTGGCACTGCCCTCCTAAACTGGGCGGGTGAAGGAAGCTGCTCATCAGTAAACCCAGACTTAGGTTACTACTGATGGGGGCTGGTCCCTGCTCCAAACCCCCCCCCCCCTTTCCCCCAAAGCACCGCGGCGAAAGTACGTGGCCCCTGAGAACCCCCCCCGGCCCAACCTGCCCAGAGGGGGGAAAACAAGCCGCAAAATAGGCACAGCCAACTAAATTAGGGAAAGGATTTTCCCAAAAAAAAAAATTTTAATTTGAGTTTGTTTTCCCCTCTCAAAAAGCTGGGAAAAAGGCCCCCCTTTTTTGGACCTTTAGCGAGGGCCCAAAAGGGGGAGACCCAAAGTCATCCCTCAGCCGAGGGTTTACAAATTTTCGGCTGTCACTAGCCGGGCAAAAAAGCAAAAATTTCTTCGCCCAATTTTCCCCCCTCCTCGCTCCCCCAAATTTCAGTCCCCACCGGACCAGTGGCCACGGTTTTAAGTCCCCCCTCTCCATGCCCCCCGGTCCAGCCCAGATTTTTCAGCATCTTTTCCCAAAGGACATGAAGGCAGTTGAATAAAACCCGTTATTCATCCCGAAAGTCCGGGCGACGACAAATAACGCGCCTCCCAATGGCCAAAAACAAAGGGCAGGGGGTTCACGCATGGGGGCGGGCCACTGGCTGAAAACCAAATTTACACGGGGGAGAAACTTCTGTTCTCCTGGATCACCCAAAAAAATGGGTTAAATTTGGGCCTTTTCCTTTTTCGGTCCAACATGTGCGGGCGGGGAAATTCCAGCGGGGGGAAAACCCATCGCAAACAATTTGGTTTTGGGGAGGCCGCGGGCCCCCCTGCCACTCGGGGAGGGTGTTCCGGGCTTTGTACGAATGGATAAAGTGCTTTGAAACATTTTCCCCGGCCAAATTTTCAGAATGTTCTGAAAAACGGGGGAAAGATTTCGGGAAACCCTTTTTTTCCAAAACCCAAAGTTTTGAACACTTGCGCAAAGCAGGCGCATGGACCACCCCCTGGGGTGCAGCGCGGACACCATTTTTTCCCCCCAAATTGTCATTCCCCGGGGGGTTTCCGATTTGCAGTTGGCGCGGAAAAAACCACACTTTTCGATTTTTTTTTGCTGAATAAACGCGGAAAAATTTCCTCCCCTGTGTGACTTTCGTTCGCCGAGGCAAACCAGGTGTAGAACTGCTTGAACCCCCGGGCCCCTAAAACATGTGGAAAGATGGAGCAGTATTTTGTGGAGGCTGAGATGGTGGTGATGGTGGAGGAAGGCGGAAAAATTGGCGCAGGTGCAGCATTTTTGAAAAACGTGGAGAAAAGCAGCGTCTCCTGTCCAAGTTGTTTGGGGCCCCTGGGCGGGAAAGCACATTCACCCCCGGGGGGCCGAAAAGGGAAACCCCTTTACGGGCCCCTGCCCGAAGTTCCCAAGCCCCAAAGACGCCCCCGTTTCCCGTAACCGGGAAAAACCGATAAGCTCAAGGACTGCCCCAAACCTTCTGTTCAACATATTTATAAAGTGTTTGGTTTACTCCCTTTTTTGGAAAAGAAATTACGGTTTTGGAACTCCCCAATCTGGGCTCGGGCACAAGCCATTATTTTCCTCTGAATGGGCTGATCCACCATTTGGAAAGGGGGGGATGCAATCCCAAAAAACCCTTGGACAGGAAAAGGGTCAGCTCCTGAAACCTTAGGAGGGTTTGGACCCCTAATTGACCCCAATTTGCAATCGCCTCCTAAAACCGCCCGCGGGCCCGCCATAAAGTACGAGAGCGGGAAAGCATCTGGACCGGCAGTTGAAGCAAAGAAAACAGCTCCCTTCTAAAGGGGTTTGGTGGAGCCTTGACTGGTTTGCAAGGGCATGCGGGGCCCTGGGGCGTTTGCTGCTCGCTGCGGGGGCCCGGTTTGGACCACCACATCTGAGCCACTTTTCTCCCGGGCCACCGGATGGGGGACGCTGCATGTGTTGACGCGGGCCGGGTGCCAATTTTTAGCTCCCGGGCCACGTTTTCACTTTCTCCCACAAAATTTTTAAAATATACCCATTTTGGGCCCTCCTCCGGGGGGGCCCCTTACAAAGAACTGCCCCCGGCCCCCCCGCCGATATGGGAAATTTTAAAACTCCCCAACGCCCCCCCCGCACGAGTGTATTTCCACCCCCGCCGCCCCCCCCTCGCTAAAACCCCTGTGCTGCAACTTTTGGACCTGCAAAAGGGGAAATTTTTTACCCCGTGGCCGTTGGCCCCGATTTCCCAACACTGCGCAAATCCTGCTGACCAGGGCCCAAAAGGCCCCACTTGCGGGCGGGCGCTGCTGCCTGCCCGCGCAAGCTAAAGCCCTCTTTTCTCCTGACGATGATGAAGCCCTTCCCCCTCCCCCCGCTCCCAAACTGCGGTCGGCTACAAATCATCTTTTTGTTTTTACCCGTCATTGCTGTCCTCATCCCCCGGTTTTTGGGTATGCCGAGGCTGACCTCCACAAAAAGGGACCCCCCACCCTCCACATCTATACTTTGCCGCCTACTGCAAGAAGCAGGGGATATTGGCCCCATTTCTTCACTGCCAAGTACTGCTGACGGGCCCCCCTCAAATTGTTTCCCCTTCCCCGGGTAAATAGTGGGGCTGAGCCCCCAACCCCCATGTAATCCTGGCTGAGGGAAAACCGGGTGGGGCAGAGGCGGGGAAAGGGCAGGTGAGGGCCCCCTGAAAAATTATTGCCCTCCCGGGCCCCGCCAACCAAAGGGGGGTGTCTGAGGTTTTCCCCCCGACCCCTTGCTGGGGGTTTTCAGATGTCATCGGAGGAAGGGATGACCAAATCAACCAATCAAGAACCCCCTTTGGGTTTCGAACAACACACGGGCGCCCAGATGAAAAGCGGCCCAAAAAAAGGCCTCACCGAGTGACCCCGCTGCGACTTTCCCCTTGCTGTCTGCGACCTGGGGCCCGTTCCCCGGGAAAAATTTTTGCCACTGCCACTCGCAGGGCAGAGCCCCACCCCCTGCGACCCTATGTTTGTTCTAAAAAGTACAGAAAAAACTGGTTTTATGAGAGATCCCTTTAATAAATAAATAAAAAACCCTGTTTTTTACTCCCAAAAAGAACCCATAACAAGCTTTGGGGAACCCTTGGGTATAAATTGCGCTCCACCCAAAAGGCCAGGAAAAAATTTGACTTTTATTTCCGTTTAAAAACAAATGTGTGTTTAACTAAATGTAAAAGCACAAACAGGGTTTAAATTAAAACCTTTCGGACATGAAATTTGGCCCACAGGAAAAATTTATATAATTTTTGGGGTTTAAAAAAAAACGGGTTTTTTTTTTGTCAGCACACCACAAAACAACCTTAATTAAACCCCTTGGGGTTTTAAAATTAAAGCCCAAAAAATTGACCGGCCCCAAAAAAGAAACTTGTAAGCGTGTTTCAATTGGGGTTTTTTCCAACGCCCACACAAAAAGAGATAAAATTGTAATTAAACCTTTTGCTTTGAAAATTGGCTACAGGAAAAATTTTTTATATTTTTGGGGGTTTAAAAAGGAAAGGTTTTAATTTTTTTTTTGGGCAAACACAAAACCCGCAAAACAAAAGCTTAATTAACCCCGGATGAAATTGGGGCCAAAGATTTAGCCCCACAAAATAGAAACTTTGTAGCTGGTTTTTAATTGCGGTTTTTCTACGCCACACAACAAAAAGAAACAGTTGTAATTAACCCCTTTTTTTTTTTTAATTAGGCAAAAGGGAAAAAATTTTTTAAAAATTTTGGCGCGAAAAAGACGGTTTTTTTTTTTTTCAGCACACCAGCAAAAAAAAAAAACGCTTAATTAAACCCCCGGAAAAAAAATTTCGCCAAAGAATTTTAGGGCCCCCCAAAATAGTAGCTTTGTAGCGATTACAATTGTTGTTTTTCTACCCACACAACAAGAAGATACAGTTTTTAAAATTAAAACCCTTTGCTTGTGAATTAGGCTACAGGAAAAATGTATATATTTTGGCGTTGAAAAAGACGGTTTCTTGGGGTCAGCACACCAGCAAAACAACGCTTAATTAACCCCTGGATGTAAATTGCGCAATAGAATTGAGCAGCCAAAAATGAAGTGGTATTTGTATTGTAAAAACGCTGTTTCTTTAAATGAATACAACAGGAACTGGCTTAGATCCCACTTGGATATTGAATGTATATGCAGCTGCAGTGGACGCGCACTGGATTTCAGATCCAATCCCCCAAAAAATAGAAAATAGAACATTAAGAGAACAGTCCTCTGAGACAAGCTGAGACACCCCACAGAAATCGCTATATAAAAAATCAATTCTTCAGTAAGAGCTATCAGCCGCGACAGCACCTTCCCTGATGAGCACAGTGAGAGGAGTGTGAGCTCCCGGCGTCGCGCCCGGACTTATATAGTGCGGTGACGTCACAGAATCCCGCCGGTCTCTGATTGGCTTCACCTCTGCACATGTCATGCAGGCTATGCCCTTCTTCCTCCCAGAGTGCTTTGCCCCATGTAACGCCATGTGCTCGCAGCCATTTTATCAATCAAAAGCACACTTCGTTCACCCGAAGTACCCCAAAGTTCGACTTCGTTCCGAACCGAAGATTTCCTGAAATTCTAAACGAAATCCACTTCGTTAGAATCAATTCGCCCATCTCTATCATTAGCGGATGAGGGAGGGGTGTTAATAAAAAATTACAGTTCAACTATATTATTTATTAATTAATTATTCATTTAATAGGGTCTAGACAAGGTAGAATGGTAACACTATATACTACATACACAATTAAGGTTCTGTAGGCAGGTTTTGTCACTACCTGGTCTCTAGAGAATGGGATGAATTCCATCACTTTCTAAAGAATATTTTAGTCTATAGACAATTTTTTGACCATAAACTCCCATGGTTGCAGCTACTTATAAGCAAACACACCCTGCTGCAATATCTACATAGACAATATACTGTAGAAATGGAGTGTGTGTGTACAATATGGGTTTCCTAAAGACAATTAAAAAAATAAAAACAGCTACAAAATTAAGAAAAAAGTTGTCTCTCTCTTTTGTCCTGAGGCAAAAATCACATAAAAAATATATTTTCCTTCAATCATTTTGTAAAGTATATGTTACATACAAGGTTTCTGGAGTTTTGGGTGGACAGAGGCCTAGTGAAATCCAGGGATTTTCTCTTTTATATTGTGTATCAGTAAGGTTTTTTGTTTTTGGGGTAGTCACACCATACTGATGCTGTCATAGTGCCGTTCTGTGACATTGAGGGAACACTAATGAAATAGCAGCACTTAAAAGGGCAACTAATAAAAAAAATTAAATCCCGAGTTTTGCTTCTAAGGGTTTTCTTCTCTCAATGCCTAGTGCACACAGTTGTTAAAGGGAACCTGTCAGGGGGTTTATGCAATTCTATTTCAGAGCAGGATCTAATGGATGGAGAGAGGCTGAGGCCCAGTCTTTGCCAGAACCCGCTGCAGGTCGCTACCCCAGCTTAAGTCCTTATGGTGACAGCCAACAACCCGAGAAACATGGTACAGAAGGATAAGGCAGAGATTTGTTTGGAACACAGGCAATCGGTCAGAGCAGGGAGCAGAAACGCTAAGGTCAGAAGGTAGCAGGAAAAATCAGTAACAGTAATACAGTCCAGAAATAACATGCAAAAGTGGTAATATGTGGTAAAATCACACCAGCAGCTGGGCGCGGGACTTTGGGAGAGGTGTCCTAAAATAGTCAAGGGCCAGAGGTGGTTGTTTGGAAAAAGTTGGGTAGCCCCCTAGTGGCCAGCCACAAACAGATGGTTACAGCAGAGACAGTGAAGCAGCTATGGGACTTGGAGGAGATGTAAGCTGAGGGCTAAGGAAGCCGGGAGGAGGGGCATGCGTGGATCGGCACCCCAACTGTGGCGCGACCTGTCACAGAAGCGGGGAAACGGACATGACTGCCGACCGGGTGCTAGACCACAGAGCGCACCATTACACTATAAAACTATAATCAAGACACAGAGTCACCTAGTCCTAAAGAAATTTCTTGAGCCCTGTTTTGTTTTTTCTTCCGTCTCTGGTATGGCTAGTGCACAATAATGAGAAACCATAGTGTTGAAATACAATGATGGACATACCCATATGAAGTTTTATTGTGCTAAATGGAGAGTAACTTCAAGGGTTGAAGAGTCAAAAACAGTTTAAATTCACAGACCAGCCATATTAAATACCTTTCCAAACCTCAGCTTCCATGACACATGCTAATGTGTAGTAAGGTTTAAGGACAGCCAAAGCTGAAACTTAAGCACACACATGAAGTTTAGACAAAGGGAAGTAAAGAAGAACCTACTAAAATCCTTTCCATTCAAGTGATTTTGCATAGATGATTTGCAAAGCCATTGCAGGGGTATTATGGAACTGCATAGTGGCAACTGAAATGAATGGGCAAGCATGAAAACCATGTTTATTCTAAGTCCTCCAGAACAGAAGTTGCTCTTTGTAGTGGATCTCTACTTAGGTTAATAGAGGGGGTCCTAATAAGGTACCTGGTCTGTGAAGCTCATTTCCCTTTAAGTCTGCCATAGTATCCAATCAGTTTTCTTGGAGGGATCATCTGAGTCTATTGTATTTTAGAATCAGCATTAGTGGATATGGTCAGTAAAGTAAAGAGTGGCTATAGGCAATATTAGGGAGTGGTGGTTAGCTGTGATGTGTTCTGCTCTTGAATCTGAGATCTTATTGGCATTAATTATATATATATATATATAATATATATATATATAATATATAGATATATTTTATATATATATATATATATATAATATATAATATATATATATATATCCCTGTGTGTGAGTTTTAAACCCATAGTCTGATGTCCTTCACTCTATGAAAAGGAAAATACTATAAAAATACTATATTTTTAAGATGTTGAAATTCAATTGTGGCCTGGAAAATACTGTATTAAAAGTAAAAAGTTATTAATGTAATAACATTTTTGTATATTAGCGAAAAAGGAAACATGAAAGAAACCCTCTGAAACTATACTCACCTACAACAGTTACGTATAATTTACATGAACCTGTCACCAAGTGATCCGGACTCTCAATTGTAACATAATTTTCAATGGTTGAATCTTTAACAAGAAGAGAAAACAGTTTTTACTTGGATATGCCAGCACTCACTACTGTGACCTCAAGGATGAAGGGACCATAGCTTTTTCAAATAAACTGGGCTTTTGTTACAATGACTGCAAAAGTACTTCAGACCCCCTGCTGATCAGAATATTAAGATGCAACCTAACACATGCCATTTCCACATGTAAATACCTACTAATGACCATATAGATTGAATAGATAGAAGTACACTATCCATTTTAATAATCACCAAAAATTATGCGTGTTATTTAAAACACTGCAAAATTTTACAGAATGCCTTGACAAGCTGGCAGCATTGATAGTTAAATAGAAGATTAAATCAGATAAGTTAAACTGATGCACCTAGGTTGTAGTGATAGTATAGATCTGCATATATTAATTACAATACAAATAGAGATTAAAGAAAAAGAGAAGGGTTAGTATTAGTTATAAGTAAGATATACAACACATGATGCCAAGCAGCAGAAACAAGGGTGAATACAATTTTAAAATGTCTAAACAAAATCACAAAGAATATGACGAAAATATAATATCAGCCCTCTGCAAAACCTTATTATTATCTGCAAAATCCATTTCAACTATGTTCTTACCATTCACAGTGGTCAGGTGACTGCTTGTGAACTCTGTTTTTATTCCTTCAGCCTTGTAGAAGAATGAAAAAGAAGACTTAAGCACTGAAAAGTACATACATAGTAAACTACAAATAATCCAAAATGAACTCTCATCCCAAAGCCTTTGGTTAATAAACCAAAAAAAATCTTAGACAACAAAAATACTAGTATTCATCATTTACATTTTTCATGGCGAAAATGATGTAACCATTACATATATCTACTGAGTTAGGTCATTTCAGCCACTAAAAAAAAATCAACTTCCATAGACAATTTTGCAAATTGTAATCCTGCTAGATCTACTACGTCTATGGAATATGCTGTTAGTCTGAAGCTGTAATGTCTAGGAGTAATATTATCTATAGATTAGGAAGTAGTAGGCTCTACAAGCTGAGAACAGGACTTTAAAATTCTTAGCTCAGTTTGGAAAAATATTTAAAAAACCTTTTGCTTGGGAGTTTCAAGGGTTAGTTTTCCATTGTCGATCACTACCACTCAAACAGAAACATACCATGGGTAATATCACATATCAACCTAGTTGGTGGTAAATGTTTCATTGTTAAGATGGTTCAAATGAAATCTGTTGTTCAGGTTACTATATGTTATGATGTTTGATCTGAATTTGATGTAGGGCATGTAGTGGCTTCCACTGAATAGGTTAACTGGGAAATTTGATGGAGGAGAATAAAAGTCTTTTTTGGTAGTTTGCTTCTCTTATTTCCAGAGGAAAAGAAAATCTTGAACTCCTAACTTTCGGGAAACAGCTTGTCCTGCTCATAAAGAAAAAAAAATCACACTGAGTTTAGTGTAAAAGAACATGACCACACAGAGCCTGATATCTACTCTGTCTACTCTGTCAACTCTGTTGGTTCTACCAACACCAGTCATGCGAATATCAAGGCTTGACATGACTGAGGCTTTTGTAGATAAATTAGTGTATCAGGCCTACCAACTCCAGGCCTTCCAATATCTGACCAACCAACAACAGAGCCTGACCTGGCTTTGGATCCTGTGGATGAATGACTGCAAATCTCACCAAAGGTATTCCAAAATGAATTCTATAATAAAAAGAGTCTGTAAGGAAATCTATACTGTCCAAACAGTAAGCAGCATGGAATCCCAACAGTTTGCCTTATAGCAGTCACCTGTGTTTTACACTAAAATGCTGCAGCAAGAGGAAACATTCTTAAAAAGTGAGTTAAGCCACCAGGTAAAGTACCAGCTGGGCAATCCCTGCTTGCTTTCACCTGACTACATAGCATGATTGACAGATCTCTCCTCAGGTAGAAGCAAGAAGAGATCTGTCAATCACACAATGTGGATAAGGAGAAGTCAACAGTGAATGCCCAGGTGGCACTTCATCTGGTACCTTGACATGTTTAAACTATGTTTTATGTTAAAGTCCTGTATCATTTAATAATAAACCATAGACTGTTGTTATGAGAAAGCCTGGCAAGATTTTATACTGCCTACTTTTGGAGTGATCGCCTCTTTTGCCTGGAACTGGTGCCGTGCCACAATCTTCATAAGGGCTACTAATCCCTAAATCCAGCAATGGAATCAAAGAGATCCTTTAATATACAACCACCGGAGTGCCCATACTTGGTAAAACAAGAAGATGGCACCCCATGGCAAAGAACTGTCTGAGGATCTGACAAAAATAGTTGTTGCTCTACATAAAGAAGGCCTAGGCTATAACAAGATTGCCAACACCCTGAAACGGAAATGCATGGTTGCCAAGATCATATCGTAGTTTAACAAGACAGTTTGGACATCGCCGCAGTCAGCTAAAGGGTCATGCTCAGCATCATATCTAGAGATTGCCTGTTTAAAATGCATGTATGAGTGCTGCCAGCATTGCTGCAGATGTTAAAGGGATGTGGATCAGCCTGTCAGTCCTCAGACCATATCTGCACACTACATCAAATTAGTATGCATGGCTGTCGTCCCAGAAGGAAGCTTCTTCTAAAGATGATGCACAAGAAAGGCTGCAAACGGTTAGCTGAAGACAAGGAGACTAAGGACTTCGGTTACTGGAACCATGCTCTGTTGAGACCAAGATAAACTGATTTGGTTCAAGGAGTACAAAGACATGTGTCTTGCCTTACATCAAAGCATGATGGTGGGAGTGTCATGGTTTGGAGCTGCATGAGTGCTGCTCACTGAGGAAACCATGAATGCCAATGTACTGTGACATACTGTGACATGATCCCTTACCTTCAGAAACTGGGCCGCAGGGCAATATTCCAACATGATAACGGCCCCAAACACATCTCCAAGAAGAACACTCCTTGCTAAAAAATGAGGGTAAAGGAGCTTGGTTGGACAAGCAAGGGTCCAGATCTAAACCTTATTGAGCACTTGTGGGGCATCCTCAAACAAAAGGTGAAGGAATGCAAGGTTTTTAACATCTACCAGCTCTGTGATGTCGTCATGGAGGAGTGCAAGAGGATTCCAGTGGTAAAATGTGATGTTCTAGTTAACTCCATGCCCAAAAGAATTAAGGCAGTGCTGGAAAATAATGGTGGCCACTAAAATATTCACTTTGGGCACAATGTGTCCACTTTCTCTTAGGGATGTACTCACTTTTTTGCCAGAAGTGGGTTGACTTATTTTGAAAGTACACCTTGTATCACCATATCTTCAGTGTTGTCACATAAAAAATATATAATACAATATTTACAAAAATGTATGGGGTGTCCTTACTTTTGTGAAATACTGTACCACATTCAAAATATGTGCTAAACAGGCAAATCCATAACTCAAAAGAATCCTATTGATCGCTGGCTGGTAATATAAAAAAATATTCACAAATTGTCAAAAGACAAATCATTACCAACATTTCCAAACTGTCATCCCATTTTTTATTATTAACCAAGATTGAAAGTAAAATTTAACTTTTATTATGTGACAAAATAATTAAAACCTGAAAAGGTGCAATGTATATAATATAAATATAATAATAATTGAATAGCCTGAAGCTGACCATCATCAGTAAATAAAGTAGATAGGATACACATCAGCAGTATACTACCTCCAAATAATACAACCTAACCTCCTACTCTAAAAGGGAATTAATGCTGCCTCCCTTGCCATGAAATATGGCGTTTTTAGCGGTAAAGTGGCAAAAAGTGTCAAGTTATGCTTTTAAGACCTTCTACAATGGTCTCATAATGTTTAAACCAATTGGGGAATGAAAAAGATGTCTCCAAATCTCCAGATCTGACAGTCTGCCTGGCGAATCAGAGGTAATCCCACAATGCCAATATCAGGAGGATGGTAAAAAATGCATTTTTGCAGCATGTGAATAAAATTTCTGCAAATCTTTTTTTGTCCAAT